>WNWK01038000.1:0-18170 GCA_009830355.1 Cherax destructor | reverse complement strand
AAAATACTGAGGATATCGCCAAGTAAGAACGAGAAAAAAAGGTTTAAAATTGGATAAATTTAGATTTAAAAAGGGACATAGGCAAGTACTGGTTTTCGAACAGAGTTGTGTGGGGAAAACAATCTTCCGAGTACTGTGATGAGGTAGGACCTTGGGTGGCTTTAAGGTTGGACAAATATATGAGATGGAGGGGCGGGGTTTGATTTGTTGTGGTAGGGAAAAAATTTTTTAGGTAGTGGTGGTTTTGATAAGGACCTGCCTTGTATGGGCCAGTAGGCCTTCTGCAGTGTTCCTCCATTCTTATGTTCTTATGTTCTTATGCCTATCGAGAGGCTTCTTTGTTATCAGCTATAATCGACTCTAAAATTTTGCCTACAATTGATGTTGACTTAGGGGGGGTAATTTGATGGTAAGATTTGTCCCCTGCTTTAAAAATAGGAATTACATTAGATGGTCTTGTCTTCTCTGGCGATGAGTTTTTCTTCTTGGGAGAGTCTTGTCTTCTCTGGCGATGAGTCTTGTTTTCCCGGCGATGGTCTTGTCTTTTTGGCGATGAGTCTTGTCTTCTGGCGATGAGTCTTGCGTTTCTTAGTCGATTTGGTTATGAATTTGGGTTGAACACAGGCATTTCTTGAGTCGTCAGATCTGCCTGCGGGGCGAAACGTTGCAAAAAAAGATCACATTATACTGCTTATGTGTTTTTTTTTCCCATTTTTCGGTTTTTTTATACCATTTATTTCCATCGTGGGTTTGGTATCTTTATTCTGGAAACGTTTCACCATTATTATTATAATAAAAAAATAAAAGCGCTAAACCACGGGGGCATACAGCAACGTTTCCCACCCAGTGACTTCTTCAGCCCAATGCAGAAACAGTTGAAAATGGGGGTTCTCTGTTTTCGACTTATGGGTTTTCTAAATTCATAAAAAAAATTAAAATTTTTTGTGGGATCTGAAGAAAATTTAGATACATAAAAAACTTTATTTTAATTAAAATTCAAATAAAGATAAAATAATCATAACATTTTCTAACTTACAATTTTAAAATATCTTACCCATGCCCATTAGACGGTACTATGTTTACGAATCAGTTTTTTGACGTCCGTCAGTGTTTGTCGCTGCTCTGAAGCTCATTAGCTCACTGCAGGCATTTTTCCACATAGTCTGGGGTACTGAATGGCCGATCACCAGCTGGGGACGATTTATCACCTCTTGAGGGAAAACGAGCCAGTATCTCGCGAACGAATCACCAGCTCTTGAGGATCAAGATCTACCACCTGTTAGGGTCAAAATCTACCACCCGTTGAGGCCCAAAATCTAAACCGGAGGAACGTTATTCTCTTGAAAAAGATGTGCAAAAAGGGAGTCTTCGGGGTTAGCCAAAGGGGATTGGGAAAGTGAGGTGCACGGACTATGCAATGAGGGCCCTTTCCAAAATAAGCAATAATGACAGCCAACAGCGCCGCCAGGTCCCCAAGTGTAATTTACAGCTGTCCTCTGCCCCTGTTTTCCCGAGATCCTTCACGAGCCAACAGCAAAAGGGCATAAAGAATCCCCCCCCCCCGCAGCCGAATGAACTTCTTGGTAGACATACTGGTACTTGTATCAAGCATAACAGTACTATATATAGGGCTAGATCACCACCCAACGGTCAGGTGGCGAAGGTAAACCATAACCCCCTAACAAAGAACATAAGAACATAAAGGAGGAACAATGAGAAGCCTGGGGTTTAGGCCAACAATCCATCCCATAACAGAAATTTTCCCCAATATAATTTTCAATGCTACCCAAGCAATAAGCTTTGATAATTCTATTAACTCATAAGTCCCTCAAATCCAACCCTCTCACTCATAAGAACATAAGAAAGGAAAACACTGCAGAGGCCTTTTAAAAAGGCAAGTCCTTCCAATCCATCCCACTAACAGAACAATTGCCTAACCAAATTTTTCAATTCTCCCCAAAAAAAAGTTTTTGATGATTCTATTAACTAAAGGCGAGCCCCCTCAAATCCAACCCTTCTCACTCATTATTTATGTATTTTAGGATTTATAGGATTTATTTAAAAAAGTAAAAGCAACAAAGCCCAAAAAAGTTATTTTACAGCTCTATAAGAAGAGGGACAAGTCGTTACCATAAAATTACCGCCCAATAAGTCTAACATCAATTGTAGGCAAATTATTAGAGTCGATTATATCTGATAACATAAAAATCTGATAGGCATAATTTGATTAATGATACTCAAATGGATTCCCAGGGGCCGTTCATAAGAACATAAGAACATAAGAAAGGAGGAACACTGCAGGGCCTTTTTTCCCATCTAGGCAGGTCCTTCACAATCCGCCCCACAAACAGAATATTTGCTCAACCCAATTTTCAATGCTACCCAAGAAATAAGCTTTGACAATTCTACCCACTCATGCGCAGTCCCACTCAAATCCAACCCCTCTCACTCAGAATTTACCCAACCTAAATTTGAAACTACACAAGGTCTAGCTTCAAAAACCCCTACTAGGCAGACTGTTCCACTCACAACTCCCCTTTTTCCCAAAACCAATACTTTCCTATATCCTTTCTAAATCTAAACATTAACTTGAATCCATTTTGCGGGTTCTCTTTAAGAACATAAGAACATAAGAACATAAGAACATAAGAAAGGAGGAGCACTGCAGCGGCCTGTTGGCCCTCAGGCAGGCCCTTTCCCTCCGTCCCACTAACAGAATTTTGCTAAACCCAAAATTTTTAAATGCCCCAAGAAAAAAGCTTTGAAAATTCTCCCCACTCATGCGAGCCCCCTAAACCCAACCTCTCCTCCTGAATTTACCCAACCTAAATTTGAAACTACCCAAGGCCCAAACTTCAATTACTAGGCAGACTTTTCCCCTCATCAACTACCTTTTTCCCAAACCAATATTTTCCTATACCCTTTTCTAAATCTAAACATCTAACTTAATCCTTTTTGCGTGTTCTCTTTTGGAGAGATACCCTAAGCCCTTTATTTATATCCCCTTTTTTAAATCCCATTTTCCACTTGTATACCTCGTCATGTCCCCCCTCATTCTACTCTTACAAGTGAATGTAATTTTAGGGTTTCAATCTTTCTTCGGGGGAAGATTTCTAATGCTATGTATTAATTTAGTCATTCTAGCTGAATGTTTTCTAACGAATTTATGTCCATTCTGTAATATGGAGACCAGAACTGAGCTGGTAATCTAGGTGGGGCCTTACTAATGATGTATAACGCTGTAATATAACCCCCTTTTCTGTTGCTAACACTTCTTGATATAAATCCCAGTAATCTATTTGCCTTATTAGAGCTTAGGCATTGCTGTCTTTTTTAAGGTTGCTGTTTACCATCACCCCAAGTCCTTCTGAATCTGTATGGTAAGTTCTACGTTATTTAAATAAGAACAAAAGAAAATAAGAAAAAAAATGAGCAGGCCTGTTGGGCCCCTACTAGGCGGGCCTTCACAACCGTCCACAAACAGAATATTTGTAAACCCTTTTCAATGCTCCCAAGAAATAATCTATGGTTTTGGGGAGGACACTGAGCTTCAGAACCTTGCATTTATCCATTGAATCATCTGCCACTTTTCCGACCACGAACTAAGTTTGTCCAAATCCTCCTGAATTTAGACATCTTTTTTGAATAAATTATTCTACCTATTTTCGTGTCGTCGGCGATTTCTCATATCACTGTTTTCCCCTCATAAAGGTCATTGATATATATTATTAACAATGGGCCTAAGACTATCCTGTGGAACACCACTTGTTACAAGTCCCCATTCGGTTTAACCCCATTTATGCACACTCTCTGCTTCCCATTGGGAGCCATGACTCGATCCATGACAGCACTTTTCCCCAATGCCAGGCTGCCACTTTTTTTAAAAGTCTCTGGTGCGTCTCTATCAAAAGCCTTACTAAAGTCTAAATAAACAAATAATTCTTTATCTGATCAACAGCCTCAAAAGCTTTACTGAAGAAGGTTAATAAATTAGATAGGCAGGGAAAGGCCCCCCGTGAACCATGCTGGGGATCATTAATCAAATTTTGGTTATCTAGATGGTTTAAAATATCAGCTAAATTTACTCTTTAATTTGCCTACAATTGAGGTCAGGCTTATTGGGGGGGTTTTTGGGGAGGGGTCAGGCTTATTGGGGGGTAGTTTGACGGGAGAGTCAGGTCACTGTCTACGCCTCAAATGTTTTATTGAAAAAAGTCAGTAAATTTGTCAGGGAGGACGCCTCTCAAACCCATGGAAATTTATTAATCAAATTTTGTTCTTCAAGGTGACTGAAATATCAGCTATAATTGATTCCAATAATTTGCCTACTATAGACGTGAGGCTTATTGGACGGTAATTTGATGGAATGGACTTATCCCTGATTTGAATACAGGAACTATATATTAGCCATCTTCCACATCTCTGGCACAACCCAGTTAGGATGGACGTATTAAACACATTCGTTAATGGCTGACTAAGTTCCTTTTTGCATTCCTTAAGCACCCGGGAAAAACAACTCGTCGGGTCCGGGATTTATTTTGCTTCAGTTTATCTATCTGTTTGATAACTATATCCCCTGACATAATATTAGTTAATTTGAATTCTACAGGAACTGAATAATTGTTAATTTCTGGAATCTCATTTACGTCTTCCTGTGTAAAGACTGACAAAAAATAGTCATTAAATAGAACACATTTCCAGTTCGTTATCCGTCAGCTGTCCATTCCCAATTTTCAGAGGTCCTACCTTTTCCCCCACCTTCGTCCTGTACACTTGAAAGAACCCTTTTGGATTAGTCTTTGATTCATTAGCAACCTTTAAACTCATAGTCACGTTTGCCTTTCTAATCCCTTTTTACTTCTCTTTTCAATTGAACATATTGGTCAATAAGGTTAACATCTCCTCTTTTTTATGCGCCTATAAATTCCTCTTTTTTCCCCCAATAGATGTTTTAGCCTCCTGTTAATCCATTTGGGATCGTTATTTTGACTAAATTCTCTCTGGACAAGGTGAGGGGAAAGGTAGGACCTCTGAAATTTGGGGAAAGGACAGCTGACGGATAACGAACTGGAAATGTGTTCTCTTTTTGACTATTTTTGTCAGTCTTTACCGAAGACGTAAATGAGATTCCGAAATTAACATATTTAGTTCCCGTAGAATTCAAATTAACTAATATTACTGTCCGGACATGTTATCAAACAGATAGATAAACTGAAACAAAAAAGTCCCGGGACCCGACGAGTTTTTTTCCAGGGTACAAAAGAATGCAAGATGGAACTTAGTCAGCCATTAACAATGTGTTTAATACGCCCAAAACCCTAATTTGGTATTTTTCCAGAGATGTGGAAGATAGCTAATGTATTTCCCTTATATTAAAAAGGGGGGATAAGTCAATTCCATAAAATTCCCGTAAAAATTTAAATCTATAGTAGGCAAATTATTGGGGAATCAATTAAAATGATATTTTAAAGTCACCTTGAAGGAAATAATTTGATTAATAATCTCAGCAGGGGTTTAGGGTTTTCCTCCCCCTAAAAAATTTACTGACTTTTTCAATAAAACATTTGAGGCAGTAGAAAAAGGATAAAGAAAAAGATATTTTTATTGGATTTCAGTAAGGCCTTCGATGGGGATTTACCTCAAAAAAGAGACTTTAAAAAAAACAGCTCATGGTTAAGGAAAATTTCCCTAGATGGATAGAGGCAAGTTTTTAAATAGAAAGAGATTTTTTCCTTTAAATGGGGGGAAATCAAGGGGGATTAGTCCTAGTGGCTTTCCCAAAAAGGACGGGTTTAGGCCCATTTTTTTCAAAATTTTTACATTTTGACGATGAAGGAATTCCCAAGTGACATGATTTTATTTGTTGATGATACAAAAATGGGCCGAAAGGATTCATTCGGGAGGAGGACACCAGTGAACCCCAGGGGGTTTTTGGGAAAAATTAACCTTGGTCTGAAAAGTGGCAGATGAAGTTAAATGTGGACAAGTGTAAGGTACTAGCCCTTGGGAATGAAAATATCCCTAAAATTTTATAAACTAGGTGAAGTAGAGCTTGATCATACAGAATGTAAAAAAGATTTGGAAAGTCTGGTAAGCAGGAATCTAAAGCCAAGACAACAGTGCCTAAAAGGGAAAAAGGCTAACAATTACAGGATTTATTTCCCAAAAAGTATAAGCAACAGAAGTCCAAAAATTTTTTACAGCTCTATACTTTTATTGGGGGCCCCATTTGGATTATTAAACTCAGTTTTGGTCTCCTTACTACAGGATGGATATAGATTCATTGGGGAAAATACAAAAAAGAATGACTAAAATGATTTACAGTATAAGAAATTCCCATGGGAAAAAGACTTGAGCATTAACTCCACCCTGGGGAGAAAATGAGGGAAAATATCATCCCAGGTGTACAAGTGGATGATGGGATAAACAAAAGGGGATATTACTAAAAAACTGAGGATATCGAAAAGTAGGAACCAGAAATAACGGTTTAAATTGGATAAATTTAGATTTAGAAAAGGGCATAGGGAAGTACTGGTTTTTTTTAACAGAGTTTGGTGGGGGAACAACCCCTTTGGGGTACTGTGATAGAGGGTAGGGCCTTTTGGGGGGCTTTAAAAGGGTTGGACAAATATATGGGGTGGGGGGGGGCTGGGTTTGATTGGGGTCGGGGTACGGGGAAAAAATTCTTTGGTAATGGTGGTTTTGTTATGGACCTGCCTTTTTGGGCCAAATTTGGCCTTCTGCAGTGTTCCTCCATTCTTATGTTCTTATGTTAAAAAGCAATCCTGAACTACTTCTAAAAGTCGTTAGATTCTAAATTCCTGTCAAGAGATTTCAATCAATCTGACTAAAAGTTAAAGTCCCCTAGAATTACTACGTTATTGTGCCTTGTGGCCTTAACAATGTCCTCCCAAAGTAGTCTCCATTGTTCCCTATCTAAGTTTGGAGGACAAAATCACGCCTAAAATAAATTTTTTCACCCCCCTCTGAAAATTCTATCCATACAGACTGTATGTGTTATTTCAGACTTTATACCGTTTTATGCAATAATTTAAATGGTCACGGACGAGTGCCACCCCACCCCCTTCCCGATACTTCTGTCTATTTGGAACAATTTAAAACCCTGAAATGTGACATTCGGCAGGTATGTCCGATTTTTCATATTAAACCATGTCTCAGTTATTGCAAAACATCAATATTACCCATACTTGCAACTAATCTCAAACTCGTCCATCTTATTCCTAGCACTACGACTATTGGTAATATACATTTAAAGACCCTCCTTTCTCTATACCCTTCCTGCTCATTTCTTTTTTTCCACTATACCTATTACTTTCCTGTCACCTAGTGCCATTGGCTTTCCAATACCCCCCTTTACTCATATTACAGTTCCCTAAAATTATAACATTACTACACTGGACTTCACTGTTTTCCCCCATAACCTATACCACTAACGTTTTCTAGTTTAAAGCCCTAACAGCCCTCCACTGCAGTTGCCAGTGCCCCCACCCCAGACCAGATAAGTGAACCCCATGCCTGGCATACATGTCCTTCGCCATCAAAGAGGTCCCAGTTGTCAATGGGAAAGTTACTGCATTTTCCTTACAATATTTGTCCAGCCAGCAATTGACACCAATTGCCCTGGACAACCATTCATTTCCAACTCACGAGGGCGTTCCTGCCTATCTAATTTATTAACCTTCTTCACTAAAGCTTTGAGGCTGTTGATCACGATAAAGAATTCGATATTGTTTATTTAGACTTTAGTAAGGTTTTTGATAGAGTACCGCACCAGAGACTGTTAAAAAAGTGGCAGCTCATGGCATTGGGGGAAAAGTGCTGTCATGGATCAAGTCATGGATCACCAATAGGAAGCAGGGGGGTGCAAAAATGGGGTTAAATCCGAATGGGGACTTGTAAAAAAATGGTGTTCCACGGGGATCAGTCTTAGGCCCATTGTTATTTAAATATATATAAAATGACCTTGACGAGGGAATTACTAGTGATATGAGCAAATTCCCCGACGACACGAAGATAGGTAGGATAATTGATTCAAACATAGATGAAAGAACTTCAGGAAGATTTAGACAAACTTAATTGTGGTCAAAAAAGGGAGATGCAATTAATGTAGATAAATGAAGGTTCTGAAGCTGGGGAGTGTCCATAACCCAAGCATTAAAAGTTAAATAATAGAACTTGTTACAGATTACGAGAAGGATTTGGGGGGTGATGGTAAGCAGCAACCTTAAACCAAAAACAGCAATGCCTAAGTGTACGTAATAAGGCAAATAGATTACTGGGATTTATATCAAAAGTGTTAGCAACAGAAGTCCCCATCAGGGGAAACCACAGCAAAAAAAAAAGATGACACCCTCCCAGGGCCAATGCCCGGGGCACCATTTGGGAAGACCCGGGGCCCGGGTGTACCCAACATACAACAACCCTATGCTGTACTTGCTTCAAGATTGATGGACTGAACACACGACTCCAGGCCCAGGGACTGATTACCTCAAACCCTCCTCTCCTTTCAACTTTCTTTGTATTGGGCTGTGAAGGGGACCCCGGGGGCGAAACGTTTTTCCCCAAAAAAAGATACCCCCAAATGTTACATATGTGCCCCAATTTAACAAAACTAAAGGAAGGGGGTGAGGGTAGCTGCTTGAGATACAGCAACTGACTGAGGAAAAAAAGAGGGTTTTGTAGTAATCCTCCTGTTGAGAATCCCCAAGTCAAGAAAGGAACCTGGACAGTGGCTGGAATGAAAGGGACAAATTAAGGAACAAGAGGACGGATGGAGAGGTAAATCAACAAAAAACCGGAAAATGGAAACATCGAACAGATTTTTTCCTGCTCCCCCATGAAGGGAGTCATTTGGGGGGGTCACGAAACGACAAAAGGAAGGTAAAAAAATTGTTGATGTTGGCTGCAATATCCTCCATCCCAGCCCCAGGAGAGAAAACCCCTCTGTCCCCTACTTCTTTTAAGCAGAATGCTCATCCATGTACCTAATTTATATCCCCAAAAGAACAATTTTTACCTTCCTTGGGGTCGTTCGGTATATTTCCCCTAGTCGCTCACATTTATCGGGTAACACGGAGAATGGGGTTGATGTTAAAAGTTTTCCCGGATCCTTTATTCACCCCCCTCCATCCTCTTGATCCTTAGCTTTTTCCCCTGCATTCCCGCCACTGTCCAGGGTTTCCTTTTTTGGCGATTTCAACAGGAGGATTACTACGAATCCTCTTGTTTTCCCCCAGTTAGTCACTGTATCTCGCTTAGCTACCCTCTTCTTCCCTTTTCGTGGTGATTTTTTTTTCCCAGGTAAATGCTTTCCAGTGCAAAGACCAACTGCCTTTGGAATTTTTTAAGGTGGTGATGGGGTCATCCCCTGGACAGGCCTTGGTTATTTTCCCGAGCAATCAGGCCATTAACCTGGCAAGCATTTTTTGGTAAAACACCAAATCCGGCTGGCCAGGTCAAATCTGTGCACCAACAATGAACCCAAACATCCCTAATCCCTTGAAAAAATACTCCAAAAATTTTTTTTTAGCTTTATTTTTTATTTGTGTTGATGTACCGTTTTTAACGTTATCGTCACTTTTAAGCCAGGCGCTAGTTTAATGAATTTTGAATTATTCAACACTACATCCCCTTTTTTTTTTTAGCGGTTTAAAGGAAAACTAGATATGTTTGTTTGTGGGGTGTTTTTATTGTATATGATAATATGACGTACTTTTATGTATATAAACAATTTATTAAAATTTCCTATAGTTAAAAAAGACACACACACACAAAAAATATATATATATATATATATATATATATATATATATATATATATATATTTTTAAATATATATATTTTGGTTTAGACATATATATCACGTAAGCAAACACTGACATTCATTAGAAAACTTTTCCCGGCCCTGGGACCTTTTTTTAACATTATATAGGCGAAGAGTGAGGTGGGTGACGCATGGTGACCGAAGACTGCCATGGTAACCCAGATAATCTCGATGACTGGTTTCGCCATCCGTTCAAGGGCAAGCGCTTGGAAATCCTCCATCAGAGGAACGTCTTATTAAAATTTGGGGAAAAGAATCCTTGGCTAGGTCGCCAGCTGCAAAATGGGGAACCCCTTTTGCGAATGAAGGGTTTAAGGGCCTCACTAAATGGGAAGGGGTATAAACCCCGAACCCTTTTTTCCAATCCAAAGGAAGTTGTAGACCCATTTATTGTACTCCGGGAATTAGTGTGCGCAGTCCCTAAGGCCAGATAAAAAGTTGTATCAATTCACACTCTTTTTGGGACCCCCTTTATCGTCTTTTGTGAGGGGGATTCAAACCTCAACTTTCTTCCATTCTGGCCATACAAGGGAACGCTTGGTCATTTGGGTAAATCTGCAACTTTCGGCACCATTAAGCAGTTGATGCCCCCATCTGTGTATGCTTATAATGCAAACCCTTAACGGTTAATGTGGAACCCGGAAGCTTTGGGCATGTGCGTGATTTGTGTCCTGCTGGAACGTTTCCTCACCGTAGATCTATGCAATCTGCATTACCTGAACTGCAGAACTCACCCCCGCCTGTCGTTTGTGCAAAAAGGCAAAATCCTGGTAACTATCGCTCTCGTCCGTCATCAAAAGGTAGTGTAAAGAGTCGGGTATGCTAGTAGTAGTTGTAGCATCTACAGTGACCATGAATGTCCCTTTGCTACAACTGGGGTTTAAAAAGGGCCCATATCGCAGTAAACTGCCCTGATAATGCCCCTAAAAAACGCCCGTCTGTTGAAGAGCCCCAATAAAGAATTACCATATTGCACATATCATAGGATACATGGTCACGACACGTCTAAAATGTAATGCTCCCAAAACCGTGGGTATCCGGATTTTTCCCGTGGCCCTCTTATAGTAGGAGAGGTAACAAAAGGGCCGTGGTTCTCAGCCTAATATCCAAAACCCAAAGAGCAGTCTTTCAACTGGGGGGAACCCGAGCCCCCATCAACATGTCCCGTGGTGACAGTTGGAATAACGAGTACCCCATCCTATCCAGAATCCTTCAAAGGCTCTTTTGGATCTCGATGGAGAGGATCTCGGTGATGCCACCCCAGTAGTGGATTTTTGGCAATCCTATGGAAAAATAGAAGAGATTTTTACTGAGGAAACCCCCCTAATTGATTTTTTGATAATTTTGGAGATAATTTTGGGAAGAGACCTTTACTGATGAAAACCCGCCGTCTTGTTTGCTTATTAGTTCCAATGCAAACTATAGGTACCTTAGTAAAGTTGCATGGTCCCCTCCATGTGTTTATGGATTCTGGTGCCAAGTCAATATCATCAGGTCATTTGTTTGGGATAAGCAGCAAAAAAGTGTCCTCCTCATAGAACCAACTCGTGTGTTCTCCCTTAGTGGTGTGGCTGGTTCTCACCCTTACGTGTCAGAGGTCGGACTTCTCTCACTTTCTCCACCCAAAGGTTTAGAGATTTAACTGCTTCCTTGTAGTTGATAAGATTAGTTACCTACTGAATTTGCCCATGAGAGTTTTCCCCAAATTGTGCTTGATCCTTCCCGATGGCATGCATAAATCGATGACCTAGTTGACCTTTTTGGGGTTACCAACGGATCCGAGGTCTGCCATACTCCCAGAGTATACAGATCGGTCCTTGCAAGACGTGCGTTATCTAGTAGCGTTACCAAGCAGCCAGGCACAAATCCTGTCACCCCAGTCTGTGTTCCACCCCCAACAATTTTAGACATGCAAGATAGTGCCCGGCCAGCTCAGGTGCCGGAGGTACCTCAGACAACCCTTGAGTGCTGAGTCTACCCCCGCAATGCTGACTATTTCGTAGTAGTTTCTCCACAGGGGACGCCTTTTTTGGAAAAAACGATTATTTAAAATTATTAATGCCAGCTCTTGTCGATGTCACTTGCCGTCTGCAGAAAGATACCTCTGTAGCAGCTAGTGCCCTCACTAGTTTTGTTTTTGTCCCTCATGTTCCAGATGGTGATAACGTCCTTTTGACAGTGATTCCTGCAGAGTAAAGGGTTTATTTGTTGAGCCACCCCTTACATACTGTTAAAGACAGAAAAGATATTCCTGCTTGTCGCTAATACCTTGGGTCATAGTGTTCGGCTAAGAGCAAATACCTTGTTCATTATCCTTACCTTTTCCCCGGGTTGGGGATGATTTTCACCTGAACGGTGGGTCGGTGCTATTTAAAACCGGGGGAAGATCCATCCATTTCCCCAAATCAATCCATTATACCAGTAAAGAGAAAGACTTAGCTCCCACCGACTTCCCAGATGAAGTCAAACGGTTGTTGAATTTGTTGAATAAACACCGTAAAACTATTGCCTTACCAGGTGAGAAGATGGGTATAACAAACTTTTTGGGCCCATCATATTCCACTTGAACCTGGTACTAGCCCAATTTATGTACCTTTTCCCAGAATGCCACATTCACAAGTTGCTGCCCCAGATTAATTAATCAACCAGATGTTGACGATGGTGTTATCGCACCTAGCAATTCACCCTGGAATGCGCCCTTGATTTTAGTACCTAAGAAGGACGGTACTTGGCGCCCAGTGATTGATTTTGAAAGTAAAATGCAAAAACTATTCCAGATCGTTTCCCACTTCCTGTACTTGGTGCCCTTTTGACGAAATTTCGGGGGTAATAAAAGTTTTCCCGCCCCCGATTTGTTACAAAGGGTTTTTGGCAAGCCCCTCTTCATGAGGACACCCAAAAGGCTTAACCACTTTTCCCCGACTGCAACGGGGCCCATTATCCTTCCTCCGTATGGCGTTCGGATTAAGATCTTCACCTATCACATTCTCAAAGGCTTATAAACCAATATCTTTAGAGGCCTCATGGGGAAAAGAACTAATGGTAAAAGATGATGTAATTGTTATGCCCGAGGATGTAAATAAGCATTTAAAAAGACGGGAGACAGTGCGGGAGTAAGCTTGAAGAAGCCAATCAAAAGGGTTAAACTGTCTAAATGTAAATTTTTTCAGATCAGAAATTAAGTTTCTGGGTCACGTAGTCACCCCTAGGGGGGTTACGACTGACCAAAGTAAAGTAAATGCGGGTATTGAATTTTCCAACTCCTAAAAACTGCTGATGCCGTAAGATCCTTTGTGGGCTTGGCGGGTTTTTTTATAAATCATATTTTAATTTTTCCCCTTTAGCAGCTTCTTTAACTGGTTGTTAAGAAAGATGCTCCATTTGTTTGGACCTTCAGTCAGGAAAAAACATTTCAAACCTTGAAAGAAAAATTAATTTCTGCTCCAATCTTGAAATTCCCAGATTTTACAAAACCTTTCTACCTAACCACTGATGATAGTTCAATAGGAATTTATGCAGTCCTTTTCACAGAAGATTGATAGTAAATACAATGCAGTTGCATTTGCTCGAGTCCTTACAAAAGGGTGAACGAAATTATACAGTAACTGAGCAAAAAGCCTTGGTGTGGTCTTTAAAACACTTTCGAGACATAATATATCAGTATCCTGTCCATGTCTTGACAGATCATGCACCTTAAAATTATTTTTCCCGGGAAAAAACAATACTGGGAAAACTAGCCAGATGGTCTTTGACTATTCAAGAGTTCAACCCTACCTTTTAACAATTACCTGGCAAGTCAAATGTGTTTCTGAGCTTTTTCGCGTCATGTTAGCGTAGTAACTGCCGATCCTCCGTTTAGTGCTGAGGATGTAAAGAATGCCCAAAAAACAGATCCCATGTGGTCTGGTGGTGATTCGGGTTCCTGCTCCAGTTAGATCCCTTTTTCTTACTGTGAAGCCACCAGCACCCCATCAGTGACTTTGTTATGAACCCAAGAATTATTGTATCGCATAACCGAGCCGGGGAAAACCTAGTAGATGTGTTAAACCCGTTAGTAATTAAATATTAGTAAAAGTAGCTTTCAGCTAATTCACGATGCACCAGGTGTTGCACACCTTGGTATGGATCGTTCTATTAAACAAGCCAGATTGAAGTACTTTTTGGGCCCCGTATGGCAACTGATATTACCAGTATGTTAAAATGGAGTGTTTGTACGAAACACAAAGGTAATATCAACGGTCCCAATTATATCCCAAATGTATCCCAATTTCCAGTGAACCATGGAAAAGAGTTGCAATAGATTTGCTAACCAATTTTCAATGTACAAAACAAAGGGAAAAAAACATCTGTGTGTGATGGTTGATCATTTCACCAGATATTGTTGTTCCCAAACCCCGATAAAACTGCCGAGACAGTAGCTAAACATTTAAAAGGGAAAGTATAATCTGTAGACATACCACCCCCAAATCCCTTTGTGTCTGATAATGGAGGGGTGAGTTTTGTAAATGAATTCTAGAAAACCTATGGGGGTTTGTATAAAAAATTTCTAAATCAACCATTGTTCCCCCCCCCATCCTGCTAGCAATGGTTTTGAGAAAGAACTAATACATGATGTCTTGCTGGGAACTGTCAATCCCAACAGTTCAACCTGGGATTTAAGTTATACCCATGTTCAGTGTGCAAAAATTTGCTTTTAATGCTTCTATAGATGATATGCCATATTATGCCTTGTATGGTGTTGACAAGGTTTGCTTTATGAGTTGCTATATTCTAATCCAAAACCGTCTTATAATCCTGATGATTTCGTAAAACAACCGTACCCGCCAAAAACTCAAGTGTTTTCAAAAAGAATCCCTGGAAAAGCTTCATAAGTCAACAGCAGAATTTACTGAAATAACTAATTCTCGAGCTAAACCGACTAAAATTAAAAATAGGTTGAGAGTAATGATCATAACTTTAATAAAACTTCTGCAATGCCTAAACTAGACCAAAAAGTTTGTTTCCGACGAGTGTCAAACATATCAATGACAATAAGTATAAAGTTAGAGAAATTAGTATGGGTCAGTGTAAAAAAATCGCATTTAGATCATATGAATTTAGTATGTGACGGGCAAGTCCCTGACAACCAGAATGTTGTGACTGACAATGACAATCCGTCTGACCCTGTCCTTCAATTCCCAGTATTGAGTTAGAGGAACAGCCTGAATTTTTACTCCTTTTATACACGACAAGTATTGAGAAATCCTCAAGTTTTTTGTAAATACCAATGTAAAAAGCTTCTCAACCCCGGTATGAGTTGTCAATTTAAAAAGATTTCCCGGGCCCCCAAAATAATAACCATTCTTCATATGTAAAACTTTTCCCAGCAGAATTAGGGGTTTAAAAGTAAAAAGCCTGTATAATTAGATGATAGAGTTAAAGAAAGTGTTGACTGTGTTTTGTTATCAGATGTTCAATATCCCGATTTTTTTGGTTCACGTTCCCCCCGAATTCTGGGGATTTAGCAGTATGACCCCGGGGGCGCCAAATCATTTTTATTTTCAATTCATTAAGAACATTATCTCAAGATCCATTAAAATTTTTTCTTAAGAACCCTTTAAATTAAGAAGTGTGATAGTAAGATTAGATTTTATCTATTCAGTCGATTCAATCCTGTTATAATTTTCTTGATTAGTTCTAAGTTATAATGTGTTTGCTATTGTATAGGTTTACCCCAGTGCCACCTGCCTGTTCAGTCTATAGAATTGTATAGTATGCCCGGGGTGTCATACATAACATAGCTTTAGCCTTTTGTCAGTAATATGTATAAACTTGTGTAGTGTATTATAAGTATCCTAGCTGTTATATGTCTGGCCCCCTTTTTTAATTGTAAAGTCAGAGGCCTGCGCATGTGTGCGCTCAGGGCAGGCGTCGTTTTTCACCCCCCTTAGACCTGGCTAAATATGAAGTGGCACTGGTATCTCTCCCCCCAGACTCCGTTAAATACCGGGAACCATCCCATCGAGTGTTTCCCCTTTCCAATTTTTTCTCCTCGAACCCATCAATTTTACTGGTTTGCCATGAGTTGAGTCCTGTCCATTCATTGGGGGTTTGGGGTTTTTGACAATCTTGCTAATACGACTTCGCGAGCAATAAATAACCTGGGCCGCCATGTTTAAGGGGCTACCGACATAAATTTATATGGTCATTTTTGGGGTCTTCTAAATGTTTTCGGGAGTCCCGATAATTGAAGGTTCAAATCAACGGCGATCATGCAAAGCAATTTTCTAGCTATCGACTGAACGAATGTTCCGATACTCAAACTGGCAGAACTAATAACATGCATTTCTAATAGAGATAGACAAAACGAACGATCAACACCAGAGCGGTATATGAGTCAATTACGTCATTGAATAAAAGAGCCTCACAAAACCCACATTTGTCTCTATATTTTTCCATCTTCCTTTTTTTAATACTGTTTCTGAAGAATGAGACTTGTGCAACATTTGGGAACCTTAATCGAGGGAAAGTTTCGCCAGGCAGTGGCTTCTTGAGTCCAATAAAAGACAAAAACTTTACCTCAATGAAAAAGTCCCAAATGAGAAAATGTCTCAGTCTTCAGCCTTTTTTTCTAAACGGGTTTTCATCAAAACAAATATTCTTTCTGTCATCATGAACGATCGAAAGGACATTCGAACCTGAACAGTTAATCAGACCCGAACTATCAACCCCAAAATTTGGTTTTTAATGAACGAATGCTTAAAAACATGAATAAATGGAACCAGACGTTCATTAAACGATCGAAGAACGTCGAAAAACTTTAAACGCACAAACAGATACGTTCGATACGTTCATCATACGATCGGACAAAGGACCCCTTTTTGAACCTAAAATCAAAATTGCCGGACCTTCAAACATACGAACGTAAAAAGAAAACCCAAATTTTACGAACAGATAAGTATAAAAGCAAACGGACATGTCGAATTACAAAGAGAAAAACAGGAAAACAAATAACACAAAAGCATAAAACAAAGAACATATTCAGATTCAAATCAACACAGCAAAAGCAAACGAAAATAGCAAACACAAAAAAATTCAACATTATCTAAAAAACACGCGACTCAAAAAATTTTCCCAGCATATAACAAACGAACATATCAAACACAATTGAACATACAGCATATTAAAACAACATAGCAAACACGCACACCAACACTGGGATATAACAAACGAGGAAGTAAAATCCCTGGTCAAATATAAATCACTTGGAGAAATCTAATTTATTAAAAAGTATTCGTCGCCCAAGCTTTTTTCCATCATACGCTTTTGCCGTCATACAAGCTCTTTTTCCCCTTATACAAGCTTTTTCCAGTTATACAAGTTTTTTTTCCCGTTATACAAGCTCTTTTTAGTTATTCAAATCTTTTCCCGTTATTCAAGCTCTTTTCCAGTTATTCGCTTTTTTTTAGTTATACAAGCTCTTTCCCGCTATAAAAATTTTTTTCCCCCTTTTACGCTTTTTTTTCGTTTTACAAGCTTATTCTTCCCGGCAAAAAGCTTTTTTTTGCCCTACAAGATATTTTTCCCGTCATAAAAACTTTTTTTCCATGTCATATTAATCTCCACATGATCACAAATTCACTTGGCAGCGTGATGGAGAGACCCTTTGCAGAATAGCTCTACAGAGCTTTTTGAAGTCACGATAAAACTCTCACAGGTGAAACGTTGTTCCAATAAAAACTTTTTCTGCCACGTGTGTCATATGTTCACTATTGTTGACAGTAGCGGTCATCCTCACGACTAGGGGGGGGTCACCCTTGCAGCAAGGTTGGGGTCACCCTCACGACTAGGTGGGGTCACCTCTTCAGCAAGGTTGTGGGTCACCTCTCCACTAGGTGGGGTCACCCCCCGACTGGTGGGGTCACCTCTTACAGCAAGGTTTGGGTCACTTCTCACGACCGGTAGGGTCACCTCTCACGATCAGGTGGGGGTCACCCTCACGATCTGGTGGGGGGAAAATCATCTCACAATCATGCTGGTCACAGCTGCTAAACCACTGACAGAATTTCGGAGGCGTCGGAAGCCAAAAAGCAGACGTAATATACATGGATTTTGCAAAGGCGTTTACAGATTTATCATGGGGTGATTACTCACAAAATGAGGGCCTTAACGGAGAAGGTAGGCAAACGGTTTGCAACTATATGAGAAACAGAACGCAAAGAGAAATACTTAAAAGGCAAAATCTAGAACTTGGGGGATAAAGCTCAGCCCCAGGGCACGACCTGGCGCCTCTACTGTTACTTATAGTGGATAGATAAAAACACTACCCCTCATTCATTTGGGGGAA
>WNWK01037999.1:0-18172 GCA_009830355.1 Cherax destructor | reverse complement strand
AGCCATCTTCCACGTATCAGACACTACACCTGTTTGAAGAGATAGGTTAAAAATGTTAGTTAAGGGTTCACAGAGTTCTTTTTGCATTCCTTAAAAACCCCTTAAAAAAAAAGCTAAAGGGCCGGGGATTTATTTTGTTCAAACGGTCTACCCTTTTTGGGTAACCATTTCGCTAGTGACTGTGATATTTACATAATTTATCTTCTTCAGGCCCACTAAAATACCTAATTTTTGGGATTTTAAAGTGTCTTCCTGAGTAAAAACCGAGAGATTTATATCAAGAAGTGTTAGCAACAGAAGTCCAGAGGTTTATTTTTTGGCTTTATACATATTGGAAAGGCCCACCTAGATTCCCCCCAGCTCAGTTCTGGTCTCCATATTACAGAATGGACAAAAATTGTTAGAAAACATTAAACGTGAATACAAAAATTTAAACATAAAAACCCAAAGAACATAAGAAAAGGAGGAACATTTGGAGCAGGCCTGTTGGCCCATTTTAGGCAGGCCCCTTCACATTCCATCCCCCCAAACAGAACACTTTTTTCCCCCAACTTTCAATGCTCCCAAGAAAAAAGGGATTTGATAATTTTATTTACCATTTGAAATTTCCCCATTTTAAAACCCAAACCCCCTCTCACTCATGAATTTATCCAACCTAAATTTAAAACTACCCAAGGCCCCAATTTAATAACCCTAAAACCCAGACTGTTCCACCCCATCAACTACCCTATTTCCAAACCAATATTTTTCCTATACCCTTTTCCCTAAATCTAAACTTATCTAACTTAAATCCATTATTGGGGGTTTCTTTTGGAGAGATACCCTTGACCTTATTTATACCCCCTTTGTTAATACCCATTTTCCACTTGTAATTGATCATGTCCCCCCTCTTTCCCCACGCCTTACAAGTGAATGTAATTTAAGGGTCTTCAATTTTTTCTTCGTAAGTAAGAGTTCTAATGCTATGAAAATTTTTAGTCATTCTACGCTGAATTTTTTTCCAAACAATTTATGTCCATTCTGAAAGGGAGACCAGAACGGCTATAATCAGGGGAGGCCCACAATATGGTGTTAATATAACCTCTTGGGCTTTGTTCAAACTTCTTGATATAAATCCCGTAATCTATTTGGCCTTTAAAACCCCGCTTAGGAATTTTTGTTTTTTTTTAAAGGGTTTTCTTACCATCCCCAAGTCCTTTCCAACCCGTATGGTAAATTTTTACGTTATTTAACTTATGGGCCTTGGGTTTTGGGCCTCCCATTAAAGAAAATTTGTTTATCACATTGAACCATCTGCCATTTTTCTGACCAGGGAAATTTAGTTTGTCTAAATCCTCCTGTAGTTCACTGACATCTACGTCTGAATCGATTATTTTTACCTATCTTGGTTTACCGAATTTGCTCATATCACTAGGAAAATTTTCCCTTTATCAAGGATTTATAAATTAAAAAACAAGGGAAAAACCCATCCCCGAGGGAACCCCCTTTTAGGGTCCCCCCCCGATTTTTCCCCATTTTTGACCCCTCTTTTAGGGACCCATACTGTAGATACCCGGTTAATTGGGCAATTTTCCCAAATCGTCGGTTCGAACCATTCAAGATTGATGGACTGAACACATCGACTCCAGGCCGAGGGACTGATTACCTCAAACTCCTCCTTTTATTACTACTTTCTTCTTTGTATTGGACTGATGAAGCCACTGTGTGGCGAAACGTTTCCTCAATAAAGATACCCAAGTGTTGCATATGTGTCTAATTTAACATGTAAATCTATATTTAATCTTTAAAAAAATTATTTTTTGTTAATACTTTTGGGTGTCTGGAACGGATTAATTGGATTTACATTATTTCTTATGGGAAAAATGGTTTTGGTTTTCGTGAACCTACTGTAGTGTTCCTCCTTTCTTACATAAGAAAGGAGGAACACTGCAGCAGGCCTGTTGGCCCATACTAGGCAGGTCCTTCACAATCCATCCCACTAGCAGAATATTTGCCCACCCCAATTTTCAATGCTACCCAAGCAATAAGCTTTGATAATTCTATTTATTCACATGTTAAAACCTTGGGTAGTTTAAAATTTGGGTTGGATAAATACATGAGTGAGAGGGGTTGGATTTGAGTGGGACTTGTATGTGAGTAAATAGAATTATCAATGCTTATTGCTTGGGTAGCGTTTATTCTGTTAGTGGGTTGGATTTGTGAAGGACCTGCCTAGTATGGGCCAACAGGCCTATTGCAGTGTTCCTCCTTTCTTATGTTCTTATGAGTCAGAGGGGTTGCATGTGAGTGGGACTTGCACATGAATAAATAGAATTATCAAAGCTTATTGCTTGGGTAGCATTGAAAATTGAGTTGGGCAAATATTCTGTTAGTGGGATGGATTGTGAAGGACCTGCCTAGTATGGGCCAACAGGCCTGCTGCAGTGTTCCTCCTTTCTTATGTTCATATGTTCTTAAATGTTTATACAGCAGTGTACTGTATATTGTAATAAATAAAATTGAGGAAATCAGGTCTAATATATATTATTTAGGTACAAATACTGGTCAGAGAGCCCATCGTAAGTCCGAGGCATCAGTAAACGAGTACGTCGCTAAGTGAGGAGAGACTGTATACAGCACTTGAAAAAAATGAATATCCTCTGGGGGCTCTTCATAGACCTACGAAAAGCATTTGATACAGTAGACCACAATACTTTGCACCTAAAACTAGAGTATTACAGGGTCAGATGACACCCCCTCAATTACCTAAAATCTTACCTTAGTGATAGACACTAGTATGTACAGTGGTCCCCCGCCCAACGAGCAAAATTCATTCCAGAAGCCTGCTCAAGTGCCATTACCTAACGAATTTACTTCCTTAAGAAATAATGTCACGTAGGTTAGTCTATTTCAGACCCCCAAAAATACACTTCCTCAAGCACTTACAATATTATACTTACATAATTGTACGATTTCTGGGGTGCTCGTTAGGCAGGGGACCACTGTATATACAAATGATGTGACTTCCACTACTCAGCCTGTAGTTGTTGGAGTGCCACAGGGAAGTGTCCTAAGTCCTCTACTCTTTCTTATTTACATCAATGACCTCCTAAATGCATCTTGACTCCTTAAACCAGTTCCATTCGCTGATGACATCACTTACGTCTTCTGCCACCCAAACCCGACTATATTTAGTGACACTGTAAACAGTGAGCTACATAAAATATCAAATTGGATGATGACCAACAAACTCACTCTCAATATAGACAAAACCTACTTCATGCCTTTTGGAAACAGAGCATTAAATACAGTAGACTGTTATACATGTATAAACATGGATTTGCCACGTTTTGGTTATTGCACTATTGAAAAACTGCGACACAATTTTATACAACACTTTGTAAAATTAACCTAACACAGTTCCGTTTGTGAGCATGGAAAAAATTTCCCCAGCTCAAGCTACTGCCTTGTTGTGGGTCAGCAGGGGAAACTTCCTGCAACCTCCGACACTCCCGCCACCCCCATCCCAGCCTTCATGAATATGTGTTCATTTCCATTGTAGAGATGTATCGGATGTGAAAATTTAGATGTCCGCGGATGCAGATGTGTATGAGGATGTCTTACTTATTTTGCGGATGCGGATGTAAGAAATTGGGCGGATGTTCCGCGGATTTTGGATACGTATGCGGATATCTGTTTACAGTAAAATGTGGATGTAAGAAATTGTGCGGATGTTCCACGGATGCGGATATCCGATACATCACTATTTCATTGTCTTATTAGCTAGCTGTGTTTGTGAATTGTTTTGATCTATTAATTGCCATATCTTGTATCTGCCAAGCAATCAGTAGGCATACAAGTGTTGCTGAAAGTTGCAAGAAAAGGCATAAGTGTTTAAGTCTTAGAATTAACGAAGAAAATAGAGATATTAGACAAGAGATAGCCTATGGAAGTAAGTCACTTTGACTTTTTTGGGTTATCCTAGGTTTTCTACACATATGCTGCTATGTATGATACATATGATACAATTAAAAAAATGAGGTAAATATACGAATCTGTGTGATGACTGACAGACTTGATTTACTGACTGATAGACTTACTTGACTGACTGACTTTACTGACTGACTGACTTAAAGTTAGACTTTTTCACTGAAGTGGACCCTGACAAATCTAGAAGCAGTGCTCTGAAACGGGTGTCTAGACCAGCTGATGCTTTATTGTCAGCTCAAGCTGCCGCCTTGTTGTGGGTCCGCAGGGAGGAGGCCTACCACCATCCCCTGCCACCCCCGACACTCCCGCCACCACCATCCCAGCCTTCGTGAATGTGTGTTCAGTTCCACTGTCTTATGAGCTAGCTGTATTTGTGAATTGTGTTTTGATCTTTTAATTGCCATATCTTGTATCTGCCAAGCAATCATGGCACCCAGTAGGCATACGAGTGTTACTGAAAATGGCAAGAAAAGGTATAAGCGTTTAAGTTTTAGAGTAACGCAGAAAATAGGGATGTTAGACAAGAGATAGCCTATGGCCTTAATGAAGCATCACTTTGTACAATTAAAAAGAATGAGGTAAATATATGAGTCTTGTGTGATGAATAAATGACTTACTTGACTGACTGACTCACTTTACTGACTTGAGTGACTTACTTTACTGACTTGACTTACTGACTGACTGGACTGATTTACCTTACTAACTGACTGGACTGATTTACTGACTGACTTAAAGTTAGACTTTTTCACTGAAAAAGGACCCTGACAAATCTAAAAGCAGTGCTCTAAAAGGTGTCTAGAGCAGCTGATGCCTTACTGTCTGTTGTATAATGTACTGCGGGGTAAAACAGTACAACCATCGACTTCAGTACCAGAACCTCTACCATCCACCTCAGCCCAGTAGGGCCACAGCATAACTCTCCACTCTCTTCACAATTGAGAAACACCAGCACCCACAATTTAAGTTAAGAAATACTATTATTTCTCTAGTCTTAAGCAGTAAAAACAACATAATACATCATGGCAATGAACTAAAGTTACATATTCACTTTTATTTTTGTAAGATCTGGAGGTCTAAAAAAAAGTTGTTTGGCTTTTTGGGGGCTCCCAGGGACATAACCCTATTTTTCCCATAAGTTCTTCAGTTTATCTAACACGGCATTTGTCAGGAATATAACTACCGTGTAATATAACGGTCTACTGTATCCAGCTAAACACATCAATAAATGGTTACCACACTACAAGACACACTGAGGGCAAATTTCTAGGTCTCCACCTTGACTGTAATCTTAAATTTCAGACCCACATCCAGCATATAACTAAGAAAGTTTCCAAAACAGTAGGCATCCTTTCCAAGATATGATACTATGTACCCCAAATGGCACTCCTTACTTTATACCACTCTCTAATATACCCTTACCTCACCTATGGTGCTTTGGGATCTACCATGGCCAATCACCTTAAACCTTTAATAACCCAACACAAACCGGTGGAGTGGATGTTCACAAACTCCTGCGCCAGACAACACACCCCACCACTCTTCAAGAGATGGAACTTACTTAATATACAATATACACATTATTGTGCCTACTATTTATACAGAACATTAAACTCCAATATAAACCCTCTGCTCAAACTTCTAGACAGCTACAACAGAACACACAGGCATAACACGAGGCACAAAACACTTTTTGATATCCCTCGTGCCCGTCTCACACTATACAAAAATTCAATGCACATAAAGGGCCCAAAGATCTGGAACTCCTTGCAGAAAACCAGCAAAAGGTCCCCTCCCCATAAATCAATTTAGGATTATACTTAACCCTTTGGGGGTCCAAGGGGTCTCTCTGAAACTCGTTCTCAGGGTCCACGAATTTAAAAAAAAAAAAATATGTTTCCTTATGAAATGATAGAGAATCTTTTTCCGATCATAACACCACAAAAATTATGAAATTTGATCGAAAACTAACGGAATTATGCTTTTGCGAAGTTAGCAGTAGCCATGACACTTACACATCGGCGATTTCGCCCACTTTGAGCCCTATTTTCGGCACATTCCAATGTTTCAGTCTACTAAAAGTATAGCTATTTCGCTAGAACTCCATTTCTTCTATCGACTGAGTACAAGAAACCGCCTATTTACCAATTTCAACTACTCAAAATAGTGGTCAGAAAATGGCAATTTGGCCAATTTCACACAAATTTCAAACGATGCCAATTTCAAAATAGGGTCCATAATAAACAAGGCAGACATTCCTGGCACTAAAATAACATCTTCTCTGTTCATTTGTCACATCTCCAAGCCCCTCTTACATTACTTTTGCTTTCCATTTTGAATTTTTATTCTCACAAAAAATAGAAGATTTACTGTTATGTATACAACTGCATCACTGTAAAAATGGTATAAATAATATCAGCGCACTTGTGCAAGAATATTAGACTCTCCAGTTGATGTGTATTGGACGCATGGTGTGATTTGTTTACTCCTGAACATCGGCCAAAATCGAACATTTTCGCTACTTTGCGCTCTGTTTCAAGGTACTTGTCATCGTGAAACCAGTCAAAATTATCTCTATTTCTGTAATATATCATCTATTCTATAAAATGAGACTAAGAAAACGAGAATACAAGCATAAATACCATACGAAAATAGACTGCAAAGTCGCTGTTTTAAACCAAAAACACGGTCAGAGTTTTTTTTCCTCATTATGCAGTGTGTGGTGCAGGATTTTTTTTATTCTACGCACACTGACCACACAGACCCATTCTATCACATCTAGGCCTAACAGCCTGTTTCTGCTTGGTTTGAGGGCGCTAGAATTTAGGCGTACTAGTACGTCAATAACCACAGTGCGTAAAACGTACTTGTATGACCATAACCCCGAAAGGGTTAAAAATCATCTCATCTGTCAATAATAACCATACCCACACTATGCTAATCTCTAACCAAATTTGGAGCAACTCCCCCAAATATTTTATTATCCCTTATCTATTAAACCATTATTACAAACCTAAAAATATATATTTGTATCATAAATTGTACTACCTCATATTAATAATTGAGTAAAATATTGAATATTTGAAGTTTGTCTAGACTTAATTAGTCTTTAAGTATAAGGTTAAGTCCGCCCAAAATGCCTCGGCATGATAGTGGCTTTCTTTGTACCAATCAAATTATGAAATGTAAACACACCTTGTAACCTTTGCAAAGAAATAAACTTTTGATTTTTTATTTGACTTGATTTTGGTCGCAGTTTTTTTTCCCCCATTATGAACTGTGTGCTGCAGGATTTTTTTTTATATGGTGCACACTTACCACATAGACCCATTCTCTCATATCTAGGCCCAAATTTACCGCTCACAGCTTATCTGAGTGAGCTGAGCTCATGACGTAGTACTACAGCACTGACCCTGGCTTCAAAGCTGCAGAACTATGGCACGGACCCTCAAGGGGTTAAAATTGCTAAAACATAAAAAATAAGAACATTGAAATACTGTAAGCTGTACAAAAATAATTTTATAAATTTTTGTATCCTTCCTGTTGTCAATAAGGCACAGAGGTTGTTTGTCCTTCTCCAGGTCACTAAATACAGTGGTAGTAATGTAGTTCCAGTATGTAAATCTGCATCATCTGGCACATCAGTTACATCATCTTCAACATAAATGTTCAACATTTCTCCAATCCTTTATCATGACAACCTATAAAAAGATATGACTGTATAAAATAATAGGCAAACAGAATGATGTAGAAATAATAATTGACTTGCATGTCAGTTATAAATAAGATCAAATCTAGGTAAGTAAAAAACTGAATAACAACATGTAATGTGTGGGACAAAAATATTTACAGTCAGTCTAAAGACATCCTAATACAGGTTGACTATCACTAATCTGGCATCATCAGGACCTGTAGGGTGCTGGATTAGTGATTTTGCCAAACAGAGTTAGAATACACTTGATGCAACGGTATTTACACATCAACGATTTTGCCCACTTCATGCCCTATTTTTGTCCCATTCCATTGTTCCAGTCGACCAGACTCATAGCTATTTCTCTAGTATTCTTTCTATTCTGTTGACTGAGTACAAGAAACTGCCCATTTACCTATTTCAACTACCCAATAAAGTGATCAGAAATCGGAAATTTGGCCAATTTCGCACAAATTTCAGAGATGCCAATTTCAAAATATGGTCCAGAAAAACAATGCAGACATTCCTGGCACTAAAATAACATTTTCTCTGTTCATTAGTCACATCTCCAGGCCCCTCTTATAGTACGCTTGTTTTCCATTTTGAATTTTCTCACAAAAATAGAAGATTTACTGTTATGCAGACTACTGCATTACAGTGGGCCCTTGAAAATCGTCCATAATTCGTTCCTGAGAGTCCGCCTATTTTCAAAATGGACGACTTTCAAAACCATTTTCCCCATAAGAAATGTAAATCAAATTAATCAGTTCCAGACACCCAAAAGTATTTAAAAATATTTTTTACATGAAATGTACATTTATCTACACAAAAACAATGAGATATATAGTATAAAACAGTAATAAGTTGACACTTACCTTATTGAAGAGTTGTTGATGTGTGGAAGAAGGAAGGAGAGGAGAGGAAGGAGGTGTTGCTAGTGTTTGGAAGGGGAATCCCTTCCATTAACACTTCAGGTACCAAGTCCTTGCCTTCCTGCTACACTCCCTGCATCCCTGCTACACTCCCTGCATCCCTGCTACACTCCCTGCATCCCTGCACACTCCCTGCATCCTGCTACACTCCCTGCATCCCTGCACCTCCCTGCATCCTGCACACTCCCTGCATCCCTGCTACACTCTACCACAGGGCTGGCAGTAGCTCCCTTTCTTTGGGCCCATGGTGGCTTTTAGAGTTACAAGCACTAAAAACAATGGAATAATGACAAAATATATGGTATGAATGTGTGGGTGGCAGTCACCGCTGGTAAACAATGGCACACTGACGCTCAATGTGGTGTTTATGTGCCCAGACGCGTTTCAGACGACTGCCTATTTTTAAGCTAACGGACTAATATCAAGCCAATATTTTGCTGAAAAAAGTGGCCTATTTTCACCGCCTATATTCAAGGGAGCTATTTTCTAGGTCCACTGTATTGTAATAATTGTATAAATTAATAAATAAATAATGTCAACCCATTTGTGACTGCGTATTAGACTTGCCAGTTGGACACACACTGGATATGTGACGGATTTGCTTACTCTTGAACATGGGCAAAAATCTTACATTTCCGCTACTTTGAGCTTAAGTTCAAGGTACTTTCCGTCCAATCAAAATCATCTCTTTTCTATAGTATATCTTCCATTCTATGAAATGAGACCAACCAAGAATACAACCATAAAAACCATACGAAAATACACTGCAAAGTTGATGTTTTACACCAAAAACACGGAAGTAGTTTTTTTCTCATTATGCAGTGTGTGCTGCAGGATTTTTTTATATACAGTGGACCCTCGGTTAACGAATACCCCGGAAATCGTCAATTATGTAAGTATAATTTTGTAAGTTCTTGTGGAAGTGTATTTTTGGGGGGTCTGAAATAGACTAACCTACATGACATTATTTCTTAAGGACGTAAATTCGTTGGTAATGGCACTTGAGCAGGCTTCTGCAATGAATTTTTTTAACCGAGGTCCACTGTAGTGCACATCTACCACACAGACCTATTCTCTCATATGTAGGCCCAAATTTACGGTCACAGCTTATCTGAGTGAGCTGAGCTCATTGCATCATACTATGGGACTGACAGTGGCTTCAAAGCCACCTTATCTTTAATGGACAATGTGCGGTGTTTGCTCTTTACACAACGAGAACCATTTCTTTATTCTTTGGAACCATGGCTAGGGCTAAAAGTGAGCAGGATATAATAATAAATGGAGAAAAAGAAATTGGAATGACTTATGCAGCAAGTAGCACCATCAAACAGTAGCAGCAGGTTGGTGCGCACCCCAAAAATTTGAAATTATGCTAGCGAAATTAGTGCTGGATTACTGATGGAACAGAATTAGTGATGGACGATCTGTATATATGAACACAATAATAATGATGTTTATTTCTTTTAGCAACATCTGCCACATTGCCAAAAACAAGATAAGGAAAACCTCATAAAATTGGGATGTTTAAATGTGCGTGGATGTAGTGGATGATAAGAAAGAGATGACTGCTAATGTTATGAATGAAAAGAAGTTGGATGTCCTGGCTTTAAGTAAACAAAGCTAAAGGGGGTAGGCGAGTTTCAGTGGGGAGAAATAAATGGGATTAAGTCAGGAGTATCTGAGAGAGTTAGAGCTAAGGAAAGGGTAGTAATAATGTTGAAGGATCAGTTATGGAGAGAAAAGGGAACATAAATGTATAAATTCAAGGATTATGTGGATTAAAATAAGGGTCGGATGTAAAAGTGGGTCATAATAAGTGTATGCACCTGGAGAAGAGAGGAGTGTAGAGGAGACAGAGATTTTGGGAGATGTTAAGCAAGTGTGTAGGAACTACTGAGCCAAGTGAGAGTAATCGTGGTAGGGGACCTAAATGCTAAAATAGGAGAAGCGTTTAGAGAGGGGTGGTAGGTAAGTTTGGAGTACCAGGTGTAAATGATAATGGGGAGCATTTGATTGAACTTTGTATAGAAAGGGGTTTGGTTATAGGTAACACATATTTTAAGAAAAAAAGGATAAATAAGTATACAAGATATGATGTAGGGCAAAATGACAGTAGTTTGTTGGACTACATATTGGTAAATAAAGACTGTTGGGTAGACTTCAGGATGTACATGTTTATACAGGGGCCACAGATATATCAGATCACTTTTTAGTTGTAGCTACAGTGAGAGTAAAAGATAGATGGGATACAAGGAGAATGGAAACAGCAAGTAAGAGAGAGTGAAGATTTATAAACTAAAAGAAGAGGTGGTTAGGGTAAGATATAAACAACTGTTGGAGGACAGATGGGCTAGTGAGAGTATAGGCAGTGGGTAGAAGGGGGTATAGGGTAAATTTAAGAATATAGTGCTAGTGTTCAGCAGAAGTTTGTGGTTATAGGAAAGTGGAGTGGGTGTGGGAGGGAAGAAGAGCGATTGGTGGAATGATGATGTAAAGAGAGTAGTAAGAGAGAAAAAGCTAGCATATGAGAGGTTTTTACAAAGTAGAAGTGATGCAAGGAGGGAGGAGTATATGGAGAGAAAAAGAGAGGGTAAGAGAGTGGTAAAGCAGTGTAAAAAGAGAGCAAATGAGAGGGTGGGTGAGATGTTATCAACAAATTTTGTTGAAAATAAGAAAAAGTTTTGGAGTGAGATTAACAAGTTGAGAAAGCCTAGGGAAAAAATGGATTTGTCAGTTATTAAATGGAGAGTTAAAGGTATCGGGAAAATGGAGGGAATATTTTGAGGAATTGTTAAATGTTGATGAAGATAGGGAAGCTGTGATTTCGTGTATAGGGAAAGGAGGAATAACATCTTATAGGAGTGAGGAAGAACCAGTTGTGAGTGTGGGGGAAGTTCGTGAGGCAGTGAGTAGAATGAAAGGGGGTAAAGCAGCTGGGATTGATGGGATAAAGATAGAAATGTTAAAGGCAGGTGGGGATATAGTTTTAGAGTGGTTAGTGTTTTTATTTAATAAATGTATGGAAGAGGGTAAGGTACCTAGGGATTGGCAGAGAGCATGCATAGTTCCTTTGTATAAAGGCAAAGGGGACAAAAGAGTGTAAAAATTATAGGGGAATAAGTCTGTTGAGTATACCTGGTAAAGTGTATGGTAGAGTTATTATTGAAAGAATTAGGAGTAAGACGGAGAGCAGGATAGCGGATGAACAAGAAGGCTTTAGGAAAGGTAGGGGGGTGTAGACCAAGTGTTTGCAGTGAAAACATAGGTGAACAATATTTAGATAAGGGTAAAGAGGTGTTTGTGGCATTTATGGATTTGGAAAAGGCATATGATAGGGTGGATAGGGGGGCAATGTGGCAGATGTTACAAATGTATGGAATAGGAGGTAGGTTACTGAAAGCGGTGAAAAGTTTTTACGAGGATAGTGAGGCACAGGTTAGAGTATGTAGGCGAGAGGGAGATTATTTTCCAGGAAAAGTAGGCCTTAGACAGAGATGTGTAATGTCACCGTGGTTGTTTAATATATTTATAGATGGAGTTGTAAGAGAAGTGAATGCTTGGGTGTTGTCAAGAGGTGTGGGGTTAAAAGATAAAGAATCTAACACAAAGTGGGAGTTGTCACAGTTGCTCTTTGCTGATGACACTGTGCTTTTGGGGGATTCTGAAAAGAAGTTGCAGAGGTTGGTGGATGAGTTTGGTAGGGTATGTAAAGAAGGAAATTAAAAGTGAATATAGGAAAGAGTAAGGTGATGAGGATAAAAAAAAATTAGATAACGGAAGATTGGATATCAGATTGGAGGAGAGAGTATGGAGGAGGTGAATGTGTTCAGATATTTGGGAGTGGATGTGTCAGCAGATGGGCATATGAAGGATGAGGTGAATTATATAATTAACGAGGGGAAAAAGGTGAGTAGTGCACTGAGGAGCTTGTGGAGACAGAGAACTTTATCCATGAAAGCAAAGAGGGGAATGTATGAGAGTATAGTTATACCAACACTCTTGTATGGGTGTGAGACATGGGTTGTGAATGTTGCAACAAGGAGAAGGCTGGAGGCAGTGGAGATGTCATGTCTGAGGGCAATGTGTGGTGTGAATATAATGCAGAGAATCCGTAGTTTGGAGATTAGGAGGAGGTGTGGGATTACCAAAACTATTTTCCAGAGAGCTGAGGAGGAGTTGTTGAGATGGTTTGGACATATAGAGAGGATGGAACAAAATAGAATGACTTTGAGAGTGTATAAATCTGTAGTGGAGGGAAGGCGGGGTAGGGGTCGGCCTAGAAAAGGTTGGAGGGGGTAAAGGAGGTTTTGTGTGTGAGGGGCTTGGACTTCCAGCAAGCGTGCGTGAGCGTGTTAGATAGGAGCGAATGGAGACAAATGGTTTTTAGGACTTGACGTGCTGTTGGAGTGTAGGCAAGGTAATATTTATAAAGGGTTTCAGGGAAACCGGCAGGCTGGACTTGATTCCTGGAGATAGGAAGTACAGTGCTGGCACTGTTTTGCAGCTGTAGTGTAAGCATGCCTCTGGCAAGACAGTGATGGAGTGAATGATGATGAAAGTTTTTCTTTGTCGGGCCACACTGCCTTGGTGGGAAACGGCCGATGTGTAATAAAAAAAATAATTCTTTTAGCTATACAGATAATGTAGTTTAAGTTAATTGATACATTATGTAGTAGGCACAAAAGAAAGCCACTAATTGTTGTGCAATGCATTCTGGGCAACTAATCATAAAGCTCACATGCTACTTAACCCTTTGAGTGCCGTCACATAGAACAACTTCATTGAGGCCAGGGTCCCTCATGTAGTTCTACATCATGAAGAACTAAAAGGTACAATACCATGACTGGAACAATACACAAATAACCCGCACAAAGGAGAGAGAAGCTTACAACAATTTTTCAGTCCGTCTTTGACCATTTACAAAGTCACTTTGTAAATGGTCCAAGACAGACTGAAAGGTCGTCATAAGCTCCTCTCTCATATGTTCAGGTTATTTGTGTATTTTACATCATGATCTCAGCTCACTCAGATAAGCTGTAAGTGGTAAGTTTTAGCCTAGATATGGAAGAATGGGTCTGTGTGGTGAATGTTCCCATTATAAAAAAAAGATCCTGCCCCTTGCAGTGTATGATGGGAAAAGCAAAATTCCGACCATTTATACAGTTTAAAATAGCGAATTTGTGGTGTTTTCTTGGATGGTTTTATTGGCTGTTATTTGGTATCATTCAATAGAACAGAAGACATACTATTGAAATACGTAGAGATTATTTTGGTTGGTTTCAGGCATGGAAGTATCTTGAAATTCAGCACAAATTAGTGGAAATATTCCACTTTTGCCAATTTTCCTGAGGACAGGTAAGGCCCCTTACACCTCTAGTCTGTTTTAAGGGTTTTTAATAGGTCTGAATCAATTATTGGGACACCATAAACCATGACTAATCCTGATTATAATTTATTATCTGTGAAATAGAGGAAATCTATTTTTGTGTGATTATGAATTCAACACGGAAGGCAAGTATAATATAGGAGAGGCCTGGGGATGTGGTTAACCCATTAACTGTCCAAACGTATATAGTATACATTAGTACCGCTACTGCCCCAAACGTATATTTACGTTTTATTTTTCCTGCCTCCAAATTTGGCACGATTGGCCTGAGATGCCTGGTCAGCATAGAATGGGTCTTAATGTCACTGTAAGCCAGTGATAGTTCATGATGTAACCGTTACTCTAACGGATACCAGGTCCGAGGCCTCCCCTTTTTGAATGCGAGGAGTGCCCGCTTCCCAGTGAGGCAGTTACTAGCCAGATTCAGTGTAGGACAGACGTAGGCCTATGGCTCTGAGATTTCCTCCCTATATATTTCGACCTCATTATACCAAATTACCATCCCAATCTCGTCTGTTCATTACCCAATCTACGAAAGAACCCCCACAACAAAATGGTGGCAGCTTGTGGGCGTGGATTTAGGGTATTTAAGAATATTTAAGAAGACATTGCCAGTGTTTGAAGCATCCAGCCACCTCCCCCAAAGCCAGCATCTACCAACTGCCATCACCTACCATCAACCGGTGATGTCATCAAGCCAAGACTCTTCTGAACCAGTTTCTCCAGTCTTCTGGCTCCTAATTGCAAGTAAACCTTCAAAGAATTGATCTGGGTTTTTGCAATTAAGCCAACAAGTAAGCCAACTTATGGGAGAGAGCCGAGTTATCACCATGCCTGCAGTCATCCAGTCTGTCTCTTGTCATCCATTCTGCGTCTTACTGCTGTGTGCAAGTACAAGCATTCAAGTCCACCAGTCTAGAGGGCTTAAGCCAGCTTCTTCAGGAAAGCCAGACATACAAATAAGCCAGTACGTCTTCAGCAAAGCCATTTCTTGAGTATTGTCTCCAATCGCCCTGTGCTACCAGTTGAACTATTGTCAGAGTGTTATTCATCATTCCTGTGGCTTATTGTACAAAAAGGCTTGAGTTAGTGAGTGTTTCCAAGGCCGTGAGACTTAGGTGTACTGCAAAACGCCGTGACGTCATACCGCGCGCGCCCAGTAACCAATCACGCAGGAGCTCACTCGCTAGTACGCCAACCGCGCTACACCACCAGCCAAACAAAAACACCACTCACTACTCCTCAAAAGTTCTCACTAGTGAGGCTATTTCTACCCTATCTTGGGTTCCCAGCATCGTTATTTCGGCTCAGGTGCGGGGTGAAGACCCAGAGAGTGTTATAGCGCCTGCATTAAGGCCCGGCACTTGAGTTCATCGATGCGCTACTTCCTCAAAAATCGCCAGCAGCCGTCAGCAGCTCCCAAGAATCAAATTCTCCCCTCTAAAACTCACCGTTCATTCATTAGAGAATTCTGTTATAAACATTGCGTGTGTGAGACATTTCTGCAGTGAATTTTCTTAGTGACATTTGTGTTCTCCAGTGTTTACCATATTTTTGTTCCAATAATTTTTTTTTGTCTCTCCGTTTCTCCCTCGTTAAGTGTCTTATTTCATATTTATATTCTTTGTGTTATTCTCTACACCTGCAGTAAGTACGTTTTGTGTACCCATTTTATTCTGTGCCTTGTGTACAGTATAATATTTTTTTTCCAGTTCCTCAGTGCAGTAATTAAGTCATTTATTAATTCTGTACCGAGTTCCATATTATTTCAGTGTTGTGTCATTATTTCTGTGTTGTGTCTTATTATTTTCTTGCCCTTTTAATTTTTTTTCCCTCATTGCATTGCCCTTCTCTCTTTATGCAAATTCTGTGCAATAGTTCTTTCAATGTTTATGCCCCAGTGTCCCTAGTTGCATATTTCATTATTGTGTACTCACTCATCTATCCCTACCTCACATATGCCATTTGTGCATGGGGATCAACAGCAATTACCCACCTAAAGCCAATAATAACCCAACAAAAAGCCGCAGTAAGAATTATCACGCAATCCAATGCTAGGCAGCACACCCCCCACTCTTCAAAGACCTAAACCTATTCACTGTTCAGAACATCCATACTTACTACTCTGCTACCTACATTTATAGAACCTTAAATTCCAACTTTAACCCTGAGCTAAAACACTTTCTTGACAGTTGTGACAGGACCCATAGACATAATACCAGACATAAACATCTCTTTGACATTCCCGTGTCCGACTAAATCTATACAAAAATTCAATGCGCATAAAAGGGCCTAAAATCTGGAACTCCTGCCTGAAAACTCTAGAACTGCAGACACAACCTCCATTTTCAAAAACACCGTTAAAAAACATCTTATCTCACTTACGCACCCAACCGGTAGCTAACTACATAAAAACTACTTTATCTTGCACATATCCACAGCAAAATACACTTATTGATATCTGTGATTCCCCTTAATTTGCACAGTACTAACCAAAATTCTAATACACCTATTGCTTCATAATTCTTAAGCTAGTCATAAGTTTGCCTAAGACACTCCAATATAGAAACTGTATTATGCCAATACATCACCTTTATCATTAATATATAAACTAAATGCTAAATTCTTAAACTAATTGTTAAATTCTTAAATGTTTAAATTTCAGTACCTCAATTTTGTAAACCTAGTTAATTACTACAATTACCTAACCTTACTATCAGTATAATCATTGTGTCACTATTGAGTAAGACCTATCATAAGACTGCCTGAAAAGCCTAGGCATACCTAGGCATATTATTGGCCATATAATATGGCCAATAAAGAATTTGAATTTGAATTTGAATTTTGAATTCATTGTCCCATTATTTTTGTTATTTCCAGTATCTTACCTGTTGTTAATTACATAGACCGTCTAAATTTTTTTTGTGTCAAACAGTGCCTCATTTTATTCATTTTTTCGCAGAGTTGTTCAAATATTCTCTGCAGCAAGAAGTCTCTTTTATATTTTAACACTGCAAGATCTTGTTGCAAGTATTATTAACTATTCAGTGAATGACTCTTGTTGTGTTCAGTATTCCCCTGCAATCTGTAAGTGTTCTTGCTTTATTTTTGTGTATTGTATTATTTGTATTGATTTTATCAATAATTCCTTGAACAAATTCACTCTTAATATTCATATTTAAAGTAAAGTAATATTCATTATTCTTTTTATTTTCACTAGTTTCCTTTAATTGAACTAAGAGTTAAAGTGTTCATTCTATTTGTGCCCAGTGCAACATTACTTTTTCATTTACTGCAGTAATTTGTTTCTGAAACTTGATTACATTTTCAAATTATTCTCCAGAAGTGATTAATTTGCTCTCATAATTTTTGCATATAGTATTTTGTACCCTAATTCATTTTAAGCATTGTTTATTTCTGACAAGTGCTATAATTGTAATTTAGTGCAATCTTTCAGTATTACAGTTCAATTTTTATGCCAGTATTGCATATTAATTTCTTAGTGTCATTTTCCTTGAGTAAATTTGCTTTTCCAGTAATTTTTCCAGTTGCATACAATTTATTAATTGTATTTCCACTTTGCATTGATTTATAATTTCTTCATACAGTAGGCCCTCATTTAGCACGGTAGTTACGTTCCTGAAAACGTCGTGTTAGCTAAAATCGTGTTAGATAATTAAAAGAACTTATGGGAAAAATAGGGTTACGTTCCTGAGAGTCCCCAAAAAGCCAAACAAGTATTTTTAAACCAACAGATCTTACAAATATAAAAGAGAATATGTAATTGTAGTTCATTATCGTGATGTATTATGTTGTTTTTACTGCTTAAGACTACAAATGTAACAGAAATAATAGTATTTACCTTAAATTGTGGGTGCTGATGTTTGTGGATGATTGTGAAGAGAGTGGAGAGTTATGCTGTGGCCCTACTGGGCTGAGGTGGATAGTAGAGATTCTGGAACTGAAGTCCATGGTTGTACTGAGTGTTTCTAACTTTAATAAAGTCATTCAGTAAGTCAGTCAAGTCATTCAGTAAGTCAGTCCATTCAGTCAGTCAGTTAAGTCATTCAGTATCATTCAGTAAGTCAGTCAGTCAAGTCATTCAGTAAGTCAGTCAGTCAAGTCATTCAGTAAGTCAGTCAGTCAAGTCATTCATTAAGTCAGTCAGTCAAGTCATTCATTAAGTCAGTCAGTCAA
>WNWK01037998.1:0-18172 GCA_009830355.1 Cherax destructor | reverse complement strand
AAGAGAGTGGGAGAGGGGAAGGGACAGGTAGGGGGGAAAGAGAGTAGGAGAGAGAGAAGGGAGGGGAGGGGGGGGAAAAAGATTGAAATAGGGGTGAGAGAAGGGAGGTAGAGGAGAAAGAGAGAGAGAGAGAGGAAGGGAGGGGGGATAAGGGAGAGAGAAGGGAGGGGGGAAAGTGAGAGAGATAAAAAAGGGAAAAGGTGGGGGGAAAGGACATCCCTGGAGAGGGGAGATGGAGAGAGAGAAAAGGGGTTGAGGAGAAAAAAGGAGAGGGGGGAAACCTTGAAGGGGGAGAGACCATGTGGGGAAAACAATCGGGCTTGGGTGGTGGGGACAGGATTGCAGAGGGGGAGGATTATTTTTGTCATCATTTTTCCCGGGAAGGTGAAAAACTTTGTGGGAAATGTGCGGTGTATAGGCAGGCGCATCTATTTTTGGGCCCAAAAATACCCCCTACTTCTATGTATCAATATTAAAAAATAAAATACTTATAGTACTACTAGTAAATCTAATAATTATAATGCTATGCTGAGCTTCAAGTCCGGGAACTTGGGAGTGTAAGGGGGTGGGGGGGGTAAGAGGAAAAGGGGGGAGGGTAAGAGGAAAAGGGGGGAGGGAAGGGAAAGGGGAAATAGAATGGTGGGTGAAAGAGTGGGGGGGAAATTTGAGGCAGAAGGAAAGAGGGGTAGAGAAAGAGGAGAGGGGAGAGAGGGGGAGAGAGAAAATGGGAAAGAGGGGAGAGAGAGGGGGGGGAGAGAGAGAGAGAGAGAGGGGGGAGAGAGAGAGAAAGGGGGGTGATAAATGGTAGTTTGGGAGTGAAAAGAGGGAAGGAAAGGGGGAAAGGGGGGGATAGAGTTGTCGATAAAGGTTTTCATATTAATTTTGGTAGGTAAGGCATTAAACATTCATCCCATTTTATACAGCTGGCCCCCTTTGGTGTGACGTCACGATACCTGCTGACGTCGAGGCTCAGCGCATGTGCACACTTCACATGGCGTACACCCTCACTAGCATCAGACCTAAAACCCGGACGGGCGGGCTGGACTCTCTCCCTCCCCCGTAAATATACCAAAACCCACCCCCTAAAGGGGAGGTTCATGCCCCCTAAATTTTCCCCCCCCAAAGACCCACACAACAAGTGGTGGCAGCGGGGGCCGTTTTTTTATCGATTACCGTTAAAAAGATAGACACGACAAGCAAGAAAAAGCCCCCAGCCCCCCCAGATGACCACGTTACCAGCTACCCATCCAAGAAGTCTTACAATATCTAAAGTATCTCCTGGTCAGTTAAGTGCCTCATTTGTTGATTTGTTAAAACCTACGAGGGGTTGACCTGGGTTTTGCAAATTCTGTACGAGTAAGCCAGTGAGGGAGAGTACCATTCCAGCCATTAAGCCACCACCAGTTACGTCAGCCTAGGCTTAAGCCAGCTTCTACCTTGCTGTGCTAATTTGTTACAAGATTCCAAGCCAGTCAATCTGTGTGAAAATATTCTACTAAGCCAGCAAGCCACTCTGCTGTTTGAGAAGTAAGCCACGTGAGTTCACGCATTTATACCACCTTTGTACTCCAGTGTATTGCTGTTCTGAGTACAATACCATCCCCGTGGTATCCTGGGTTATTCAAGCCACCTAGGTTTAGTTCATATAAACGGCGTAAGCCACAGGCGCACGCGGAAGCGGTGTGGGGCACTCCACCCAACCACCCCACCACCCACGCTAAGGCAGACGCCTTGACCACGTGCATCCACCCACACAGAGCATTAAGTTTGGATTATTTCACCCTTAACTGGGTCCTGCAAGCAGTTTATGGCTACGAACCAGGTCGAGCGTCCTGAGTGTGTTTCTTCTGAACTGTTGTGCCAACTGTACAAAGCCTCGGTTCGTAGTCCGCCGGTTCATGCACATTACTTCAAGTTATCAACGAGTGGACCAGACCACCAGCCTCCACCACCACCCTCCACCACCACGCTTCAGTCACCGATCTCCACCCTAGAGAAATTTACTGTCTTGTTGTTTTATTTTTCAGATAATCTATAGACAATTTCGTGTGTTGAGACAATTTCTGAGTTACATAAATTTTGAGTTATCCTAGGAAGTGTTCTGTGTTAAATTAATTATTTGCTTTAAATTTTTTTATTTCACTAGTATTGTCTCTTGTTAATTATTGCGTTATAATTTCTGGGAATTTCGTTGTGTTACTAAATATGCAGTAAGTATAGTTTTGTTAAAGTTATCTTGTGTTCCAATATTCCACCAAGTAGTAATTTTAAAAGATTTTAAATTTTTCCCCAGCATTGCCCATGTGTTGTTGAATTTTCTGTCTTGTTAATTATTGTGTTTCACCAAGTGTACTATCCCAGAGTTATCATTTTTATTATCTTACCCTTGTTTGTTAATGTTTTAATTGTGTAATTAATTAATTTTGCTTGCCCCAGTAACTATATATTGTTTTCTCCTCAAGCAATTTTTAACATTTTACCAGTAGTATTCCCTGCTAATTCTTATGTGTTGCAGTCAGTAATTATCCCATTGCACCCAATATTGTTTTGTGTACTTGTTCTTTTTGTATAGTGCTAATGTGAATTACTTTTGCAGACTAGTGATATAACTTACTGAAGATATTATTTTGCTCCAATAATTATATATAGTCAACAAGAGCATGACTTTGTATAAGTAGTAAGTTAACTGTTCTGTGCCTTTGATGAGTATCTTCCAGCTTATGTAAGTGTTAATACTATTTTATTGTCATTAATTTTTCATTTGTTTTCATGTGTTGTTGAACAAATTCACTCTTAAGTTTGTCTAAAGTCAGTGTTTTTAGTAAATTGTTCAGTAACTGTTGCATTGAGTTACCTTGCTTTGCTTGCAATTAAGAGTAAGAGTGTTCAAACTAATTCATTCGTTATATCTTAATTCTTGTGTTGCAAAGTTTTTCCCCAGTGCAATTATTGACTATTGATAATTCCTGAAATTGATTTTGTGTAAATTAAATTCCCCAGTATTCAATTTTTGTTTCATCAATTTTATTGTTTATTTGCTCAAGTAAATTGTCATTTCCTAAGAGTAATAAGTAATATTCCAGTGAACTTCTAAGTAAAACAAGCAGTAAAGTTACTTTAATTTTTTGCCAGTGAATATTCTATCGAATCGTTTTATCAGATTGTTGCTAGTGCCATAACCATTATTGAATTCTTTTAATTAGTTGTGCATTTAATTCTTTTATTGTGTTGCAATTTTGTTGATATTTACAAGACAAGAAAACTCATTTTGCTGTTCAAGTTAAAGCTAGATTGTTTTATTTTAGTGTGTTGAGTTTCCTTGCCAAGTAAATTTCCAGTGAGTTATCTTTTCTTTAGTGTTATTGTGCTATTATCCATGTTACTTATGCAGAATAGTTGATAATTTCTGTCAGTTAAGCTATATTGTGCCATATACTTTGTAAATTCTGCTTCATTTCAATTCTCGTTTAATTGCTCAGTCATGTCTCAAGTAAATTCAAGTGATAACTGTGTGTTTTCTGCCAGTCAAGGCATTGAAGTTCTAGTAACCATGTGCGATAATACTGTGTGTATTGCCATTCAGTGCCATAATGATAATGAGTCAGTAAACAGCCCTCATAGTCCCTTAATGACTGAAAGACAGTCTATAGCCTTTGAACAATGTGTTTGTTCTTCCACCTTGTATCAGAGAATTGCCAGAGTGATGCGGAATGTGAAGTTCAGATTAGTTCTTGTAGAAAGTATGTGTTTTACTTGTTAACGTAGCCGAGCGGTCAAGGCACTAGTATTACTGTCACTCCTGTCTGGAATTCAGCCCCTACAATATCTTGCATGCAAGATAGCGTTCAGATGCCTAGGGTGCCGGAGGTATCCCGGACCGCCTTGAGTACTGAGTCTATCCTTGCAATGTTGCTAGTTCAAGTAGTAGTTCCTCTCCAGGGGACGCTTTGTTGAAGAAAGACTATTTGAATGAGTTATAGCATCTCTCACTGATGCAAAAGCAATTGCAGAAAGCCGTTTCTGTTGCTAGTGTACTCACTAGAGTGCCAGTTGTTGTCCCTCGTGTTCCAGATAGTGTTCCTTCCAGTTGACAGTAAGCCTTTGCAGAGAAAAGTGTGTGTGTCGAGTAATTCTTACCTGCAGTAAGAGATAGTGAGAGCCGTTCTCCTTTGCTCATACTTTGTGTCTTTGAGCTAACTATTTCAACCGGGGAGAGATCCATCCACTCCACCGAGTCTGTTCATTCCTCCAGTAGGAAAATGATCATAAGTTGTGAGCTAAAGATAGAAAATCCAGTTTAGAACCGAATTATTGACTGTGTGTTTTGTTATTAGATTTCCAGTATCTAGCAAGATGTTTGTGTGTTCAAGTTCTCTCTGAGTTCTGAGTTTTAACAGTATAACCCGTGTTAGCCGAGTTTATCTTTCCTGTTAAAACTTCTTCCCTGTAAATATTTATTCTTCCTCAGAAGCCGAAGAGTGCGTGAATACACATCCATTGATCGATCAAATTTGCAAATTGTAATTGTTATATATATAATGTTTATATCTAGATCCATTAACATTCTCTTAAGTACTGTTAACTCAAGAAGTGCGAGAGTAAGATTAATCTTGATCAGTTCCAAGTTATAATGTGTTTGCTATTGTATAGATTCACCCAGTACCACCTGTCTGTTCAGTCTATAGAGTTGTATAGTATGCCGAGACGTCATACGATAACATGGCCGAGCTGTCGTATCAGTATCATATGTACACTTGTGTAGTGTACCAGCATTCAGCATTCATCCCACTTATACAGCTGGTCCTTTGCGTGTGACGTCACGATACCCGCTGACGTCAGAGGCTCAGCGCATGTGCACACTCTCACATAGGCATACACCCTCACTAGCATCAGACCTATAACTGGACAGACGTGGCTGGACTCTCTCCTACTCTTACCGTAAATATACCGTAACCATCCTACAAGGAGTGTCTATGTCTACCTAAATATCTCTCCCAAGACCCACACAACAGAGTGGTGGTGTGAGGGAGTGCTAGGGCAAGTGAGGAGGAAGAGAGAGATATAAGAAGAGAGAGATAGAAAGAGGGAGATAGAGACAGGAAAATGGAGAGGGAGATAGAGCGAGAGGAAAGAGGGAACAGGGATGTAGGGGCAGGGGGATGTTGGGGCAGGGGGTGTAGCGGTCTGTTTCCCACTGCCCTAGCTCTTCGTGTATGTACTCACCTAATTGTGGTTGCAGGGGTCGAGACTCAGCTCCTGGCCCCGCCTCTGCGCTGCCCACTACTGGGTATCTGCTCTCCCTGCTCCATGAGCTTTATCATACCTCGTCTTAAAACTGTGAATGGTTCCTGCCTCCACTATGTCTTTCTCTAGACTATTCCACTTCCTGACTACTCTGTGGCTGAAGAAATGCTTCCTAACATCCCTTTGACTCATCTGAGTCTTCAGCTTCCAGTTGTGTCCCCTTGTTTCTGTGTTCCCTCTCTGGAACATCCTGTCACTGTCTACCTTGTTGATTCCCCGCAGTATTTTGTATGTCGTTATCATGTCTCCTCTGACCCTTCTTTCCTCCAGTGTTGTTAGTCCTATTTCCCTCAGCCTTTCTTCATAGGACAGACCCCTGAGTTGTGGAACTAACCTTGTCGCAAACCTTTGCACTTTCTCTAGTTTCTTTATGTGCTTGACCAGGTGTGGGTTCCAGACTGGTACTGCATATTCTAGTATGGGCCTGACGTACAAGGTGTACAGTGTCTTAAACGAGTCCTTGTTAAGGTAACGGAACGCTAATCTTATGTTTGCCAGTCGCCCATATGCTGCCACAGTTATCTGGTTGGTGTGTGCCTCCGGAGACGTGCTTGGCGTTATAGTCACCCCAAGGTCTTTCTCCTTTTCCGAGGTTTGTAGCCTTTGTCCGCCTAGCCTGTACTCTGTCAGCGGTCTTCTTTGCCCTTCTTCGATCTTCATGACTGTGCATACACACACTCGTGTGTGTGCGTATGTGTGTACTTGAAGTCGCTTCCTAGATTTAAATAAAATAATTTACGCTGTCTGATTTGTTGGGTTATCCTAGGTTCTCTACACGTATACTGCTGTGTGATAACCTATCTCTGTACTCATGTATACCTGAATAACTTTACTTACTTACTTACTGTATAAACTATGTTAGTGTATTTCACTGGTCTTAGCGCCTGTGCACGCACTCATGTGCCTCGTGGCCCTACTTAAACCTCCCCAGTTTCTCTCCTCTACTAAATGTTAATTGCTTTAGATATGATATTCAGCTCTCCAGAGCAGGGATAATGATCCTCAGCTATCAGTTATTCAGGGCCTGACTCAGCTTCCTCATGCAACCACAAAAAGGCTATCGTACTTTACTCTGGCAGATGCTGTTGTCTGGTTCCCTTGTGCACGATGCTTCACGATTTGGCTCCTGCTTCCTCTTGTTTCTTCATCACTATATTCCCTGTATACACTGTACACTAACTCGTCTATCCTTATCTCATTTACTCCCTGGCTTGGGTCGCACTTATTCTGATTTGAATTTTGGTTTTGGGATGAGGCAATACTACTTTGCCCACACTAGGCCTTCAGCCTTTCCCTCTCTCTCATGGCACTGATTTCAGTTTCTTTTATGTAACTGTGGCCTTCACCTCCTTTATCCTACTGGGGACAGTTCGTGTATCATGTCTTGGGTTGTTCACTGACACTGTCAACTTCCAGCAATCCTGGTAATGCCTTTGTTGGGTGAAAAAACTAATAAAGATTCGTGAGCGCTAACGATCCTGTTACTCCCGCTGGTGTTGGTGTGTACTCACCTAGTTGTACTCACCTAGTTGTGGTTGCAGGGGTCGAGACATAGCTCCTGGCCCCGCCTCTTCACTGGCCGCTACTGGGTCACTCTCCCTGCGCCATGAGCTTTATCATACCTCTTCTTAAAGCTGTGTATGGAGCCTGCCTCCACTACATCACTTCCCAAACTATTCCACTTCCCGACTACTCTGTGACTGAAGAAATACTTCCTAACATCCCTGTGATTCGTCTGAGTCTTCAACTTCCAACTGTGTCCCCTTGTTGCTGTGTCCCATCTTTGGAACATTCTGTCTCTGTCCACTTTGTCAATTCCTCTCAGTATTTTATATGTCGTTATCATGTCCCCCCTATCTCTCCTGTCCTCCAGTGTCGTCAGGTCGATTTCCCTTAACCTCTCCTCGTAGGACATACCCCTTAGCTCCGGGACTAGTCTTGTGTGTGTGTGTGTGTGTGTGTGTGTGTGTGTGAGGGCATATGCTGAGGAAGAGGAGGTTTATGTATTTTCAGAGTGAGTGGGTGTGTGTGGGTGTGAGTGGGATTGGGATTTGGAATGGGAGTGTTTTCAGTTTTCAGAATGAGTGGGTGTGGGTGTGAGTGGGATTGGGATTGGGAATGGGAGTGAGTGGGTGAAGGAAGGGGAGAAGGATATGAAGTGGCAGGGAGAGATTATGGGGTACAAGGAGAGAGGGGACGTGGAACTGCTGATTAAGCAAGGGAAGGAGAGGAGGGGAAGAGAGGTGGGGAGGGACAGGGGGGTACAGTGAGTGAGGGAAAAGGCTAAGGGGAGAGGGGGGAAGGATATGGGGGGAAGGGACTGGGGGGAACAGGTAGTGAGGGAAAAGGCTAGAGGGAGAGGGGGGAAGGAGGCGGGGGGAGAAGGAAGATGGGTGGAAGGTGAGGAGGAAGAGTGTGGGAGAGAGAGAGAGAGAGAGGAGAGAGAGTGATAGAATGGTTGTGTGTGTGTGTGGAAGGAAGATGAAGAGGAAGAGAGAGAGAGAGAGAGAGAGAGAGAGAGAGAGGCAGAGAGAGACAGAGACAGAGTGGGAGACAGAGAGAGCAAAGATGGCAGAGGAGGGAAGGGAAGGATTGGGTCACTGTAACTTGTTTACAGTGTTGTGTGTGTGTACTCACCTAGTTGTGGTTGCAGGGGTCGAATCATAGCTCCTGGCCCCACCTCTTCACTGGCCGCTACTGGGTCACTCTCCCTGCGCCATGAGCTTTATCATACGTCTGCTTAAAGCTATGTATTGAACCTGCCTCGACTACATCGCTTCCTAAACTATTCCACTTCCCAACTACTCTGTGACTGAAGAAATACTTCCTAACATCTCTGTGATTCATCTGAGTCTTCAGCTTCCAACTGTGTTCCCTTGTTGCTGTGTGTGTGTGTGTGTGTGTGTGTGTGTGTGTGTGTGTACTCACCTATTTGTACTCACCTATTTGTGGTTGCAAGGGTCAAGTCATAGCTCCTGGCCCCGCCTCTTCACTGATTGCTACTAGGTCCTCTCTCTCCCTGCTCCATGAGCTTTATCAAACCTCGTCTTAAAACTATGTATGGTTCCTGCCTCCACTACGTCACTTTCTAGGCTATTCCACTTCCTGACAACTCTATGACTGAAGATATACTTCCTAGCATCCCTTTGACTCATAGGAGTCTTCAACTTCCAATTGTGACCCCTTGTTTCTGTGTCCCCTCTCTGGAACATCTTGTCTCTGTACACCTTATCTATTCCTCGCAGTATTTCATATGTCGTTATCATGTCTCCCCTAACCCTCCTGTCCTCTAGTGTCGTCAGGCCGATTTCCCTTAACCTTTCTTCGTAGGACAATCCCCTTAGCTCTGGGACTAGTCTTGTTCCAAACCTTTGCACTTTCTCTAATTTCTTGACGTGCTTGACCAGGTGTGGGTTCCAAACTGGTGCTGCATACTCCAGTATGGGCCTGACGTATATGGTGTACAAAGTCTTGAACGATTCCTAAGTGAGGTATTGGAATGCTATTCTTAGGTTTGCCAGCCGCCCGTATGCTGCAGCAGTTATCTGATTGATGTGTGCCTCAGGAGATGTACTCGGTATTATACTCACCTCAAGATCTTTTTCCTTGAGTGAGGTTTGCAGTCTTTGGCCACCTAGACTATACTCTGTCTGCGGTCTTCTTTGCCCTTCCCTGATCTTCATTACTTTACATTTGGCAGGGTTAAATTCAAGAAGCCAGTTCCTGGACCAGGCTTGTAGCCTGTCCAGGTCTCTTTGTAGTCCTGCCTGATCCTCGACTGTTTAATTCTTCTCATCAACTTCACATCATCTGCAAACAGGGACACTTCTGAGTCTATCCCTTCCGTTATGCCATTCACATATACCAAAAACAGTACAGGTCCAAGGACTGACCCCTGTGGAACCCCACTCGTCACAGGTGCCCACTCTGACACCTCGTCACGTACCATGACTCGTTGTTGCCTCCCTGTCAGATATTCTCTTATCCATTGCAGTGCCTTTCCTGTTACGTGTGCCTGATCCTCTAGCTTTTGCATTAACCTCTTGTGAGGAACTGTGTTGAACGCCTTCTTGCTGTCCAAGAAAATGCAGTCTATCCACCCCTCTCGCTCGTGTCTTACTTCTGTTACCTTGTCATAAAACTCCAGTAGGTTTGTGACAGGATTTTCTTTCCCTGAAACCGTGCTGGTTGTCGTTTATAAGCTTGTGTCTTTCTAGGTGCTCCACCACTCTCCTCCTGATGATCTTCTCCATGACTTTGCATTCTATACACGTCAGTGACACAAGTCTGTAGTTTAATGCCTCGTGTCTGTCTCTTTCTTAAAAATTGGGACTACATTTGCCATTTTCCACACCTCAGGTAGTTGCCCAGTTTCAGTGGATGTGTTGAAGATTTTTGTTAGTGGTACACTCAACATCTCTGCTCCCTTCCTAAGGACCCACGGAAAAATGTTGTCAGGTCCCACCGCTTTTGAGGTATCGAGTTCACATAGCAGTTTCTTCACCTCCTCGGTTGCGTGTATTTCATCCAGCACTTGTTGGTATACCTCCCTATTCTGAATTCCTGGAGTCCTTCCTGTCTCCTCTGTAAATACTTCTTTGAATCTCATGTTGAGCTCCTCACATACCTCTTGGTCGTTTCTTATGCACTTAGTTTTTGCCTACTTACACCTTTGGGTGAACCAAGAACTCGTTCTGGTCTTCCCATTACTTCTGTTTTCCTTGGGATCAAACCTCTCCTCTGCCTCTTTGCTTTGGTTGTCACATAGTCCATCATTTCTTTTACTGGTTTTCCTGCCAATTCTCTCTCCCACTGAACGTCTTGTAGGAAGTTCCTCATGCCTGTGTAGTCCCCCATTTTGTAGTTTCGTTTTTTCCTTCCTATTCCTGCTCCCCTCTCCACTTGTAGCTCAACTATATAAACAAACCACAGAACCAAATGATCACTAGCTCCAAGGGGCCTTTCATATGTGATATCCTCGATGTCCGAACTACTCAAGGTAAATACTAGGTCCAGTCTTGCTGGATCATCCTCAGCTCTCTCTCTGGTAGTGTCTCTAACATGTTGATGCATGAGGTTTTCCAGTACCACATCCATCATCTTGGCTCTCCATGATTCAGGACCCCCATGGGGCTCCAGGTTTTCCCAATCAATCTCCTTGTGATTGAAATCACCCATAACTAGTAACTTTGCTCTCCCCATGTGGGCTCTTCTGGCTACCTCGGCTAGTGTGTCTACCATTGCTCTGTTGCTCTCGTCGTATTCTTCTCTTGGCCTCCTGCAATTTTGTGGCGGGTTGTACATTACAGCAATTACCACCTTATGGCCCTCAGACTGGATTGTTGTTTTCCTCTTGATGTGATAGTATAACAACTTTTGTTCAGATTTGTTTTTTCATGTTGTTATTGTCCTATTGTACTTAGTGCATAAGACAATGTGCACTTAATATTGACATATATACACTTTCAGATGAAACAAGATCTTGTTCTGGTCTTCCCATTGTCTTGTTGCCCTTAGCTATGAACTTCTGTTCCTCCGTGCACTTAATGGTTACATCTTCCATCATTTCATTTACATTCCTTCCAGTTCTCTTCCCCACTACACATCATGCAGGAAATGCCTTATGCTGTGTATTAACCTCTTTTAAGGTTTGGTGTCTTCCATATTTGTCGTGCTCCTTCACTCTTCACTGTTAAGTCTATAGTGTATTCAAAGCTCAGGACCACGTGGTCATTAGCTCCGAAGGGCCTTTCATAAGTGTTATCTCTCCTTTCTCTCTGGTAGTCCCTTACATGTTGATGAGTGAAGTTTTCCACTACTGCCTACATCATTTTAAATCTCTCACAACTAAAAACTTTGCCTTACCAATATGGGGCCCTTCTGGCCACCTCAGCTAGTGTGTCCTCCATTGTTTTATTGTTCTCCTTTCACTCTTGTCTTGGCCTCTGGAGGGATGTACATCATTGCAGTCATCACCTTGTTATCTTAACAACCGGATATCACATCCTGAGGAAAGACAGAGGGAAGAGGAGGAGTTGCACTGCTCGTCAAAGACCAGTGGAGTTTTGAGGAGTTGGTAGGAATGATCAGAAGGGAAGCAAGGGACCACATAGGAACACTTCAGACTGGGGGCCCCATGGTAGTGATTACAGTGATGTACAACCCTCTACAGAATAGCATGAGACCGAGAATACAACAAAACAATAGTGGACACACTTGCTGAGGTGTCCAGAACGGCACATATGGGTAATGGAAAGTTACTAGTTGGGGATGATTTCAGTCATAAGGTGATTGGGAAAACCTGAGCCACATGGGAAAGCAGAAAAGGGTAAGGTTAAGATCTGACAGGACACTATGAGAGGCTACTGTGAAGGTGGGATTTGTGGTAGGTGGGTGGGGCTATCAGTGCGGACTGTGATTTGTTTTGGGTTAATTTGTTTGGCAGTGGTGGGGAGGTAGAGGTTGAGGGTGTTCTGTTGGTAGATCTATGGGTGGTTGTGTTTACCTGTTCTCTGCCTGTCTCTAACATTGTCCATTGTTTCCTCTGCCCCTTCCGTCTATATACACTCTCTCTCTCTCTCTCTCTCTCTCTCTCTCTCTCTCTCTCTCTCTCTCTCTCTCCTCTCTCTCAGTTTCTGTAGTCTTGTTGGAGTTTTATCGGAGGCGACTCACACCCATTGGAATCTGATGAGTCTTCTAGCCCAGGTTTCTGCTGCAGGATCCTGTCTTGAAAATTAATAAAACTGAACAGTTTTTCACCCTCGAATTATCTCCTATTCTTTAAAATTGTGCCAGTTTTGTCATGTCCTTTCTTTGATAATATTTTCAAACTTTTTTTGTTTTTGGTCCCCACTGAGTTTCTTTGAATGTGATCCCTTCAGCCTCTGAAGCCCAATGACTTTTCCCCTTCCTCTTCCCATTTCATTTCCTCCATATCTCTGGGTCTGATTTAAGCATCTCTATTGCTACTTTCCTTACTATTTCCTGGTGTCCTGATAGTGCCTCTGAAGGGCACCAACCTTCTTCCCTTCCTTCAGTCCTCTCGCTGTTTCTGTACCCTATGGCATGTGCGTGTGTGTGTACTCACCTACTTGTTGTTGCAAAGGTCGAGTCATAGCTCCTGGCCCCGCCTCTTCACTGGCCTCTACTGGGTCACTCTCCCCGCACCATGAGGTTTATCATACCTCTTCTTAAAGATATGTATGGATCCTGCCTCCACTACACCACTTCCCAAACAATTCCACTTCCTGACAACTCTGTGACTGAAGAAATACTTCCTAACATCCCTGTGATTCATCTCAGTCTTCAACTTGCAACTGTGTCCCCTTGTTGTTGTGTCCCATCTCGCCAACATTCTGTCTCTGTCCAACTTGTCAATTCCTCTCAGTATCTTATATGTCGTCATCGTGTCCCCCCTATCTCGCCTGTCCTCCAGTGTCGTCAGGTCGATTTTCCTTAACTTCTCCTCGTAGGACATACCCCTTAGCTCCGGGACTAGTCTTGTTGCAAACCTTTGCACTTTCTCAAGTTTCTTTACGTGCTTGGCTAGGTGTGGGTTCCAAACTGGTGCTGCATACTCCAGTATGGGCCTAACGTACACAGTGTACAGGGTCCTGAACGATTCCTTATTAAGATGTCTGAATGCTGTTCTTAGGTTTGCTAGGCGCCCGTATGCTGCAGCAGTTATTTGGTTGATGTGCGCCTCAGGAGATGTGCCTGGTGTTATACTCACCCCCAGATCTTTTTCCTTGATTGAGGTTTGTAGTCTCTGGCCCCCTAGACTGTACTCCGTCTGCGGTCTTCTTTGCCCTTCCCCAATCTTCATGACTTTGCACTTGGTGGGGTTGAACTCCAGGAGCCAATTTCTGGACCAGGCTTGCAGCCTGTCCAGATCCCTTTGTAGTTCTGCCTGGTCCTCGTCCGATTGAATTCTCATCAACTTCACATCATCTGCAAACAGGGACACTTCGGAGTCTATTCCTACCGGCATGTCGTTCACAAATGCCAGAAACAGCACCGGTCCTAAGACTAACCACTGTGGAACCCCACTCGTCACCGGCGCCCACTCTGACACCTCGCCACGTACCATGACCCGCTGCTGTCTTCCTGACAGGTATTCCCTGATCCATTGTAGTGCCTTCCCTGTTATCCCTGCATGGTCCTCCAGCTTCTGCACTAATCTCTTGTGTGGAACTGTGTCCAACGCCTTCTTACAGTCCAAGAAAATGCAATCTACCCACCCCTCTCTCTCTTGTCTTACTGCTGTCACCATGTCATAGAACTCCAGTAGGTTTGTGACACAGGATTTCCCGTCCCTGAAACCGTGTTGCCCGTCGTTGATAAGCTCATTCCTTTCTAGGTGCTCAACCACTCTTCTCCTGATAATCTTCTCCATGACCTTGCATACTATACATGTCAGTGACACTGGTCTGTAGTTTAGTGCTACGTGCCTGTCTTTTTTTTTAAAAATTGGGACTACATTTGCTGTCTTCCGTATCTCAGGTAGTTGCCCTGTTTCGATAGATGTGTTGAAGATTGTTGTTAGTGGTACACATAGCTCCTCTTCTCCCTCTCTCAGGACCCATGGAAAAATGTTATCCGGCCCCATCGCCTTTGAGGTATCTAGCTCGCTTAGCAGCCTCCTCACTTCCTCCTCAGTTGTGTGTATTGTGTCCAGCACCTGATGGTGTACCCCACCTCTCCGCCTTTCTGGAGGCCCTTCTATCTCTTCTGTGAACACTTCTTTGAATCTCATGTTGAGCTCCTCACATACTTCGCGGTCATTTCTTGTTACCTCCCCTTCTTCCTTCCTCAGCCTCATTACCTGGTCCTTGACTGTTGTTCTCCTCCTGATGTGGCTGTACAACAGCTTTGGGTCAGATTTGACTTTCGCTGCTATGTCATTCTCGTATTGTCTTAGGGCCTCCCTTCTTACCTGTGCATATTCATTTCTGGCTCTACGACTGCTCTCCTTATTCTCCTGCGTCCTTTGCCTACTATACTTCTTCCATTATCTGGCACACTTGGGTTTGGCTTCCCTGCACCTTTGGGTGAACCATGGGCTCATCCTGGCTTTTTCGCCTTTCCTGTTACCCTTGGGTACAAACCTCTCCTCAGCTTCCTTGCAAATTGTTGTCATAAATTCCATCATCTCGTTTACTGACTTCCCTGCCAGTTTTCTGTCCCACTGAACCCCGTTCAGGAAGTTCTTCATGCCTACATAGTCCACTTTCTTGTAGTTTGGCTTCATTCGTCCAGCCTTTCCTGCCTCCTCCTCCACTTGTAACTATGTATTCGAAGCTTAGAACCACATGATAACTGGCCCCAAGGGGTTTTCATATGTGATGTCCTCAATATCTGAACTACTCAAGGTGAATACTAGGTCCAGTCTCGTTGGTTCGTCCCCCCCTCTCTCTCTGGTAGTGTCCCTTACGTGTTGGTACATGAGATTTTCCTGTACCACCTCCATCATCTTAGCCCTCCACGTTTCTTGGCCCCCATGTGGCTCTAAGTTCTCCCAATCGATTTCCTTATGGTTGAAGTTACCCATGATCAGTAGCTTCGCCCTGCTCGCATGAGCCCTTCTGGCCACTTCGGCCAGAACAGCCTTGGCCTCCTGCTGTTCTTTGGTGGGTTATACATCACTGCAATTACCACTTTTGGACCTCCGGACTGAAGCGTTCCTATTATATAATCTCCTGCTTCTCCTCTGTCTCCTCTCTCCAGCTCATCAAAATCCCATTGGTTTTTGATTAGCAGTGCCACTCCTCCACCCCATCTGTTCCCTCTGTCTTTCCTCAGGATCTGATATCCTGTTGGAAAGATGGCATCTGTTATCATCACTGTGAGCTTTGTTTCAGTGAGGGCTATGATGTCCGGTGATGCCTCTTTGACTCTTTCATGCCACTCCTCCTACTTATTCGTTATTCCATCAGCGTTGGTGTACCATACATTTAGTTTCCTCTCCAACACTGTGTTTTGGGGGGTCTGTGTGGGTGGGGGTCCTGGCGGTGTGCTGCAGCATAGTGAGGGGTGGGGGATGTAAGTGTGGATTGTGGTCTGTGTTGGGATAGCGTGTTAAGTTTTGGGATTCTGGGGACGGGTCTTTGTGTGCTCGCTCTTGTTGCTCTGCCCTGTTCTGTGTGTGTATATGTGTGTGTGCAAGCTTGTGTACATGTATATGTGTGTATATGACTGTTTCGCTGTGTGCGTGCGTGCTAAAGTGTGTAATTAATGGTGCCAGTTATAATTCATCATGCCGTTCACTCATTGCCCTCCTCTCCGGAGGGTGCCATCCTCTCCGGAGGGTGCCATCCTCTCCGGAGGGTGCCATCAGTCTCTTTCCCAATACTTATTAATATATGCTGACAATACTATTATATTATTTATTAGTGCAAATGAGATCTTTAAGACACAGACACTACGGTCCGTGTAATTAGGGGCGTCACTACGGTCCGTGTAATTAGGGGCGTCACTACGGTCAGTGTAATTAGGGGCGTCACTACGGTCCGTGTAATTAGGGGCGTCACTACGGTCCGTGTAATTAGGGGCGTCACTACGGTCTGTGTAATTAGGGGCGTCACTACGGTCCGTGTAATTAGGGGCGTGGCCACCTGCAGGCGGGCGCATACATAAAGAATAAAAAAATGGAAAATATATTAAGCTTACAGATAATATATAAGTAAAATCTTGCAACATTTTGGCGTAAATCTCATCTTCCTACAACGTTTCTACAACGAATTATCGTAACTACAATATCTGATGTGATGACATCATAGTTAATATATCCCTCCACATGTAGTGAATTTTCGACATGTTTTTAAACATTTTATTTTTATTTTTTTATATTTTTATTTTCACTACTTTACTAAAATCATTATTTGAGATGGTGACAAAGTTGTAGGATGTATCCCAGGTGAAGAAGAATCTAAGAGTCTCACTAGTGCTTGAGACACAAATACATACGTAGCTGCAGTGGCGTACCTAAGGTATGGCAGGTACAGCACCGGCGCTGGGCGCCATTTGACGGGTGGCGCCACTGAGCACCTGTTAAAGTCACAAATAAATTATTTGGTAAAAATACAGTGCTGGAAGCTACATGACCACATATCTCACTGTACCACATATCTCACAGTACCACATACCTCACAGTACCACATACCTCACAGTACCACATACCTCACAGTACCATATACCTCACTGTACCACATACCTCACTGTACCACATACCTCACTGTACCACATACCTCACTGTACAACATACCTCACTGTACCACATACCTCACTGTACCACATACCTCACTGTACCACATATCTCACTGTACCACATACCTCACTGTACCACATACCTCACTGTACCACATACCTCACTGTACCACATACCTCACTGTATGTTATGGTTCGAACCTTAGTCTAAGGCCAGGTTGCACTCCATAACATCACTTAGTCTAGGGCCAGGTTGCACTCCAGAACATCACTTAGTCTAGGGCCAGGATGCACTCCATAACATCACTTAGTCTTGAGCCAGGTTGCACTCCATAACATCACTTAGTCTAGGGCCAGGATGCACTCCATAACATCACTTAGTCTTGAGCCAGGTTGCACTCCATAACATCACTTAGTCTAGGGCCAGGATGCACTCCATAACATCACTTAGCCTAGGGCAAGGTTGCACTCCATAACATCACTTAGTCTAGGGCCAGAATGCACTCCATAACATCACTTAGTCTAGGGACAGGATGCACTCCATAACATCACTTAGTCTAGGGCCAGGTTGCACTCCATAACATCACTTAGTCTAGGGCCAGGTTGCACTCCATAACATCACTTAGTCTAGGGCCAGGATGCACTCCATAACATCACTTAGTCTAGGGCCAGGATGCACTCCATAACATCACTTAGTCTAGGGCCAGGATGCACTCCATAACATCACTTAGTCTAGGGCCAGGTTGCACTCCATAACATCACTTAGTCTAGGGCCAGGTTGCACTCCATAACATCACTTAGTCTAGGGGATATTGTGTTAGTCCAGATGTGGTCTAGTAACGAGGTACTAGTCTCGGAGATTCTTGTAGGTTTTGATATTGTTGGTACTAACAAGCAGTTGCTCATAGTGTTTGTGAATTCTGTTACTTGTGGGTCCTGGTCATGTAGGAGATTTATGTTGAAATCTCCTGTGAGCAGCAAATGATCTTTGTTAAGGCGTGAGTCGATTATCAGGTTTCCTAGTTTTTCACTAAAGTGTTGGATGTTTGACTGTGGTAATCTGTAGATGTTTATCACTGTGAGGGGTTTTTGCAGGTCTTTTGATTTAAATTTAGCTATAATATATTCTCCATGTTCATCCCTTGTGCAAGAGTTTTTGATACATTCAAGTTGATCTGTATAATATATTGCTGTTCCACCCCCTCGCTGGTCTGTCCTCCAGTTGTGAATGGCTGTGTAACCTGGGATGGCATAGACACCTGTAGTATCAGGCTTTAGCCAGGTCTCAGTGAGTGTGATGATTGACATATTGGACTGTAGGGATTGGAGTAGTGCTGTGAGGTCATCATAATGTTTGCTCAAAGATCTAACATTGTAATTGAAAATAGTTAAGTTATTGTTGGCTCTGAGTAATGTCTTTGCTTGATCAGCTGTGTAATAGTTACAGTTGCTGTTGGAGTCATGTAAGTCATTTAATAATAGGTTGATATCAGGATCAATGCCTGTAATCATAGGATTTAGTGTGATTCTATAACTAGACTTGGGAACAATAGATTATGCTAAACTTAATGATATGGTATTAGATTAAAGTCTTACTTGCTAATGGATTAACACAATTATGTGCAAGTGTTTACAGGAATTTTTACACTGATATAGGATATTT
>WNWK01037997.1:0-18172 GCA_009830355.1 Cherax destructor | reverse complement strand
TTTCCCCCATAACCCATACCACTAACTTTTTCTAGTTTAAAGCCCTAACAGCTCCCTCCACTGCAGTTGCCAGTGCCCCACCCCAGACCTAGATAAGTGAACCCCATCCCTGGCATACATGTCATTTCTGCCATAGAAGAGGTCCCAGTTGTCAATGAATGTTACTGCATTTTCCTTACAGTATTTGTCCAGCCAGCAATTGACACCAATTGCCCTGGACAACCATTCATTTCCAACTCCTCTCCTTGGCAAAATACCACATATGACAGGGTTCCCACCCTTCTTCCTAATTTTCCTATTGCTGACGAGGTTGCTAATCAGCTCCTCACTCCTACGTGAGGAGCTGATTAGCAGCTATAGGTCAGCAATCATTAGCTAAATCATTAGCTATTTCATAAATTTTAGAGATTTCTTCATCTATGAACTCGGGACTACAAATACGTAAAGCTCTAAAAAACATTGAAGAGAAAACCGACACTTTAACTCTATCTTGATGTGAAGAGTAATAGTGTACATAGGAACAATTATTTGTAGGTTTTCTGTAAATTTTAAATTTAAAATCAATGTTACCCTTAATAATAAAAACATCTAGGAAGGCCAATGAGTTATATACTTCGAATTCTACAGTAAAATTTATAGAATGAGCTAAGCTATTTAATTGCACAAGGAAATGGTTTATGTCTACATTCTTAGGCATAAGGCACAAAATATCATCAACATATCTATACCACTTAGCTCTATTGGGAAGGATTGTGTTAAGCAATCTTGTTTCGAAAAATTCCATATATAAATTACTAAGAACAGGTGAAATAGGATTTCCCATTGCCATACCAAACTTCTGAGTGTAAAACTCATCATTAAATACAAATTTTGCATCAACAATACAAAGTTTAATAAGTTTAATGATAGTAGGAACTGGCAATGGTAAATCGTAATTAACCAGTTCTTCAGATAAGAAACTTAGTAAATCATCAACTGGAACTTTTGTAAACAAGGAAGTAACATCAAAACTAACCATATTGAAATCATTTAAATCAGTCAAGGTGCTTAATTTATCAACTAAATCTAAGTTGTTTTTAACATTAAAATTAGAAATTTTTCCAACAATTGGGCTCAAAATAGCAACAAGCCATTTAGAAAGTTTATAAGAAACTGAACCTATAGAGCTAATAATTGGTCTAACAGGATTACCAGGTTTGTGTGTTTTTATTAATCCATACATATAAGGTAAAGATGTAATAATATTGGTAGAATTACCGATAATATGTTAAGTAAAAGGACACAAATGCAACTAATGTGACATTTTATTGTGGCAACGTTTCGCTCTCCAGGAGCTTTCTCAAGCTCCACAGAGTAGTCAGGAAGTGGAATAGTCTAGAGAAAGATATAGTGGAGGCAGGAACCATACATAGTTTTAAGACAAGGTATGATAAAGCTCATGGAGCAGGGAGAGCAGAGACCCAGTAGCAGACAGCGAAGAGGCGGGGCCAGGAGCTGAGTCTCGACCCCTGCAACCACAATTAGGTGAGTACAATTAGGTGAGTACATGTGCCTAGGACAAAATGGTAACTAACACACCACTGAAGGGTTTCAAGAGTTTCCCTACTCCCAGAGCTCGGCCCCGGGCCAGGCTTGTCTGGTGCTTGCCTGATAAGCCAGGCTGTTACTGTTGGCAAGCTACCAGCCCACATAATTATCACAGCCTGATTGATAAATGATAAAATTTATTTCTACAGTGTACTGTTTACAGTGATTCGGAAAAAGATGACATAATTGACATACCTAATAGGTAGACCCTTGTCATGCAAAGTATTTCAGGCACTTGATTTGGCACTTGGTGGAGTTATATGTGGATTTCTTCATGAAGACTTCATCACATGCGCCAGCAGTGTTTCTGAGTCATAGCCCACGAATGTTGATACAATGTTCTCTTAGTGTGCCCACGGTGCCCCTGTTTTTCACTAGGCCGGCACGTACCTTGTATGAATATATTATCACATCACGCTACTCCGTTCGACCGAGTACATATTTAGGACTCTGAGGCGTTCCCAGCACCTCTAAGGCTGGGTGGGGTGTGGATGATCACCACATAGAACTGTGCACACTGCCACCCTCTGCCCGCAGACATCCAGCAGGAGTGCTGGACGAGGGGGGGGAGGAGTGGTGGTCAGCACCTCCTCCCACAGGAGGTCGGGCTGCCTGGTACTCCCTGACCAGACTTGCTGTGTCCATAGGACCCTCATTGTATGTGCCTTGTCTGCCCCGCCTTCACAACACTCACATCATTGTATTCTCTGCTCGATTTGAGTTCTTCATTATCCTTATATTTACACAAACGAAATTTATCACCAATGAACATCATGATTGATGACTTTGTTGACAGCTGATTATAATTTAGAAAGAACACAGACACAGTACTGTGACTGCAACAATACTGTGACTGCAACAATACACAAATAATGGTCCAAATCGAACCGAAATGTTGTCAAAGTTTCTTTATGTGCGGGTTATTTATATATTTTGTACTGGCGTAACTTTCATACTTTTGATATCGTTACGAAAAATGATATAAAGCTATGACTAGTACTGTATTTATATTTACATCAGCTAAGAGAAACAGTAAAAAAAAAAAAAATGCAAGTTACCCTCCTCGGAAATTTCAGCATAACAAATATGAAATGGAAGAAGGTAAATCTGAACGTTGTACTAGGTTAGGTTAGGTTAGGAAACAGGACAAGTGTTTCCTGTCGTGGGTCTCAGTCATATGACCCAGAAATAGTTCCTGGAAGCAGATTACAACAAGATATACACCAGAGAGCTAATGGGGATTTGTGAAAAATTTACTATAAACCAACAGTTAACAGACCCCACTAGAAATGAAAATAAACTGATTTGAAAATATGAATGAAGAAATGCTAAAAAGAGAGTTATTTATAACATAAGGGTAATCGCAGAAATAACAGAGGCTAAATAAAGAACTATCAGAGATAAGAAAGATAAACAGTTACAACCATCCTGATAAGTAAGACACAAGTGCAACAGTTAGGCATCTTTATTCAGAAAAGTTTCGCCTACACAGTAGGCTTCTTCAGTCGTGTACAGAGGAGTTTAGATGAAGCAGTAGAGATGTGAAGACGATGTAGAGTCCATCACCCTTGAAGACGTAGCTTTGAGGTGGTCAGTCCCTCTTCTCCAGGCTGAGGGACTGACCACCTCAAAACTACGTCTTGCAGGGTGATGTACTGATTACAATATCTTTACATCTCTACTGCTTCTGTCCTCTCCTCTGCACTTCGTCTACTGCGATCAAGCAAAATCTTAAGCAAAATCACAGGAAAGAAGCAGAAAGCTGTTCAGGATACAGCAAGAAAATTCCAATGTTTATACACATATGCAAAATCCAAGCTAAGAACTATCTTTATAATTGGACTGTTAATCACGGGAGGTTCATAACCTAACAATGAAAAGAAATGAGTGATATTCTAAATGACCAGTATGAATCAATGTTGGGTAATCTAATGTATAGAAGCAGGGTGGACTATGACGACAAACTTATCATTGCCTTTAAAGGCCACACAATGTACCTGACAAAATCACTAAACCTATGGAATTTATGACAGAAAATATCACGAGCCTGGCCAATGGCCGGGCTCCGGGAGTACAAAAAGTCTGGGAACTCATCAAAGGTCTATGACCACTTACGAAGCACCTGGTTTGCATATGAGGAGCTCCTCATTTATAAAGAAATGGAAAGTGTCATTAACACTCAGTATCTTTGGGAGAAAGAAAGAGTTACAGTAAGTGAAATACCAGAGGCCTTATATAAAGTGTAGATGCAGCTTCCCCGAGCACAGGAGGCAGCAGAGTGATGGCAAAAAAATCACAGACCAGTAACCGTAACATCGCACATTATAAAAGCCTTTGAAAGGGTGATTAGAAAACACAGCGCAATCTTAGTGTAACAGCATAACCTATGCAACCAAGATCAGCATGCATTCAGAGTGGCAAGCTCAGCATGCATTCAGAGTCGCAAGATCAGCATGCATTCAAAGTGGAAAGATCAGCATGCATTCAGAGTGGGAAGATCAGCATGCATTCAGAGTGGGAAGATCAGCATGCATTCAGAGTGGCAAGATCAGCATGCATTCAGAGTGGCAAAATCAGCATTCATTCAGAGTGGCAAGATCAGCATGCATTCAGTGGCAAGATCAGCATGCATTCAGAGTGGGAAGATCAGCATGCATTCAGAGTGGCAAGATCAGCATGCATTCAGTGGCAAGATCAGCATGCATTCAGAGTGGGAAGATCAGCATGCATTCAGAGTGGGAAGATCAGCATGCATTCAGAGTGGAAAGATCAGCATGCATTCAGAGTGGCAAGATCAGCATGCATTCAGAGTGGGAAGATCAGCATGCATTCAGAGTGGCAAGATCAGCATGCATTCAGAGTGGCAAGATCAGCATGCATTCAGAGGGAAAGATCAGCATGCATTCAGAGTGGAAGATCAGCATGCATTCAGAGTGGAAGATCACATGCATTCAGAGTGGCAAGATCAGCATGCATTCAGAGTGGAAGATCAGCATGCATTCAGAGTGGAAGATCAGCATGCATTCAGAGTGGCAAGGTCAGCATGCATTCAGAGTGGGAAGATCAGCATGCATTCAGAGTGGCAAGATCAGCATGCATTCAGAGTGGGAAGATCAGCATGCATTCAGAGTGGCAAGATCAGCATGCTTCAGAGTGGAAGCTCAGCATGCATTCAGAGTGGAAGATCAGCATGCATTCAGAGGGCAAGATCACATGCATTCAGAGTGGCAAGATCAGCATCATTCAGAGTGGCAAGTCAGCATGCATTCAGAGTGGCAAGATCAGCATGCATTCAGAGTGGCAAGATCACATGCATTCAGAGTGGGAAGTCAGCATGCATTCAGAGTGGGAAGATCAGCATGCATTCAGAGTGGCAAGATCAGCATGCATTCAGAGTGGAAGATCAGCATGCATTCAGAGTGAAAGATCACATGCATTCAGAGTGGCAAGATCAGCATTCATTCAGAGTGGCAAGATCAGCATGCATTCAGAGTGGCAAGATCAGCATGCATTCAGAGGCAAGATCATCATGCATTCAGAGTGGCAAGATCAGCATGCATTCAGAGTGGAAAGATCAGCATGCATTCAGAGTGGCAAGATCAGCATGCATTCAGAGTGGCAAGATCAGCATGCATTCAGAGTGGCAAGATCAGCATGCATTCAGAGTGGGAAGATCAGCATGCATTCAGAGTGGCAAGATCAGCATGCATTCAGAGTGGCAAGATCAGCATGCATTCAGAGTGGCAAGATCAGCATTCATTCAGAGTGGCAAGGTCAGCATGCATTCAGAGTGGCAAGATCAGCATTCATTCAGAGTGAAGTCAGCATGCATTCAGAGGGCAAGATCACATGCATTCAGAGTGGCAAGATCAGCATGCATTCAGAGTGGCAAGATCAGCATGCATTCAGAGTGGCAAGATCAGCATGCATTCAGAGTGGCAAGATCAGCATGCATTCAGAGTGGCAAGATCAGCATGCATTCAGAGTGGCAAGATCAGCATGCATTCAGAGTGGCAAGTTCAGCATGCATTCAGAGTGGCAAGATCAGCATGCATTCAGAGTGGCAAGATCAGCATGCATTCAGAGTGGGAGGATCAGCATTCATTCAGAGTGGCAAGATCAGCATGCATTCAGAGTGGCAAGATCAGCATGCATTCAGAGTGGCAAGATCAGCATGCATTCAGAGTGGCAAGATCAGCATGCATTCAGAGTGGCAAGATCAGCATGCATTCAGAGTGGCAAGATCAGCATGCATTCAGAGTGGAAGATCAGCATGCATTCAGAGTGGCAAGATCACATGCATTCAGAGTGGAAGATCAGCATGCATTCAGAGTGGCAAGATCATCATGCATTCAGAGTGGCAAGATCAGCATCATTCAGAGGGCAAGATCACATGCATTCAGAGTGGGAAGATCAGCATGCATTCAGAGTGGAAGGTCAGCATGCATTCAGAGGGCAAGATCAGCATGATTCAGAGTGGAAGATCAGCATGCATTCAGAGTGGAAGATCAGCATGCATTCAGAGTGGCAAGGTCAGCATGCATTCAGAGTGGGAAGATCAGCATGCATTCAGAGTGGGAAGATCAGCATGCATTCAGAGTGGCAAATCAGCATCATTCAGAGTGGCAAGATCAGCATGCATTCAGAGGGGAAGATCAGCATGCATTCAGAGTGGGAAGATCAGCATGCATTCAGAGGGCAAGATCAGCATGCATTCAGAGTGGCAAGATCAGCATTCATTCAGAGTGGCAAGTCAGCATGCATTCAGAGTGGCAAGATCAGCATGCATTCAGAGTGGAAGATCAGCATGCATTCAGAGTGGCAAGATCAGCATGCATTCAGAGTGGGAAGATCAGCATGCATTCAGAGTGGAAGATCAGCATGCATTCAGAGTGGAAGATCAGCATGCATTCAGAGTGGAAAGATCAGCATGCATTCAGAGTGGCAAGATCAGCATGCATTCAGAGGGAAGATCAGCATGCATTCAGAGGGAAGATCAGCATGCATTCAGAGTGGCAAATCAGCATTCATTCAGAGTGGCAAGATCAGCATGCATTCAGTGGCAAGATCAGCATGCATTCAGAGTGGAAGCACATGCATTCAGAGTGGCAAGGTCAGCATCTTCAGAGTGGCAAGTCAGCATGCATTCAGAGTGGCAAGATCAGCATGCATTCAGAGTGGCAAGATCAGCATGCATTCAGAGTGGCAAGATCAGCATGCATTCAGAGTGGCAAGTTCAGCATGCATTCAGAGTGGAAGATCAGCATGCATTCAGAGTGGCAAGATCACATGCATTCAGAGTGGGAGTAGCATCATTCAGAGTGGCAAGATCAGCATGCATTCAGAGTGGCAAGATCAGCATGCATTCAGAGGGAAAGATCATCATGCATTCAGAGTGGCAAAATCAGCATTCATTCAGAGTGGCAAGATCAGCATGCATTCAGTGGAAGATCAGCATGCATTCAGTGGCAAGATCATCATGCATTCAGAGGGAAGATCAGCATGCATTCAGAGTGGCAAGATCAGCATGCATTCAGAGGGCAAGATCAGCATGCATTCAGTGGCAAGATCAGCATGCATTCAGTGGCAAGTTCAGCATGCATTCAGAGTGGGAAGATCAGCATGCATTCAGAGTGGCAAGCTCAGCATGCATTCAGAGTGGCAAGATCAGCATGCATTCAGAGTGGCAAGATCAGCATGCATTCAGAGTGGAAAGATCATCATGCATTCAGAGTGGCAAAATCAGCATTCATTCAGAGTGGCAAGATCAGCATGCATTCAGTGGCAAGATCAGCATGCATTCAGTGGCAAGATCATCATGCATTCAGAGTGGGAAGATCAGCATGCATTCAGAGTGGCAAGATCAGCATGCATTCAGAGTGGCAAGATCAGCATGCATTCAGTGGCAAGATCAGCATGCATTCAGTGGCAAGTTCAGCATGCATTCAGAGTGGGAAGATCAGCATGCATTCAGAGTGGCAAGCTCAGCATGCATTCAGAGTGGCAAGATCAGCATGCATTCAGAGTGGCAAGATCAGCATGCATTCAGAGTGGCAAGATCATCATGCATTCAGAGTGGCAAAATCAGCATTCATTCAGAGTGGCAAGATCAGCATGCATTCAGTGGCAAGATCAGCATGCATTCAGTGGCAAGATCAGCATGCATTCAGAGTGGGAAGATCAGCATGCATTCAGAGTGGCAAGATCAGCATTCATTCAGAGTGGCAAGATCAGCATGCATTCAGAGTGGCAAGATCAGCATGCATTCAGAGTGGACAAAATTACAGAGGCGTTGGAAGAAAATAAAAACACAAAAGTGGTATACGTGGATTTTGCACAAGTTTTTGACAAATGCGACCATGCAGTGATTGCACATAAAATGTAGATAAATGGCTAATCAATTCTCGGATAAACAGAACGCCAAGAATAGTACTAAATAAAGCAAAATCTATCAGTAAAGTAGAAAGATCAGTACCCCTAGGCAGTGTCGTGGCACCTTTGCTATTTCTCACCATCATAAAGGACACAGAAAGAAAATAAGCATGAAAATCACCTCAGTGGAAGACACGGAAAAAATCTAAGAAATTATAAGTAAGTGTTGCAGTGGGTAGCGGAGAATAACATAACGTTTAATAGTGACAAATTAAGATTGCAAGAACACTTGAAGGACCTGAGTGTAATAATGTCAGCTGGCATATCTTTTTAATAACACAGTAAGGTAAATGTCATAAAACCCAGGAAAATGATCTGGTGGATAATGAAAACTTTCAAAACCAGGGGAAATAATGTCTACTGTGATACTATTTAAATCGTTTATACTTTCTTACTTAGAATACTGTTTAGTGTTGATAAGACACATGTGCAACAGTTAGGTATCTTTACTCAGAAACGTATCGCCTTACCGTGTGTCTTGGTGGGGAAAAGTCGCCCCTCGTATCTCTCCAGGAAGCCATTATAGCCCGGGTGGCAAAGCCTCCTCGACAGTGAGGACTAACGTTTACATATGCTTCCTGAAACACACTGGTCACGTAACTCTTCCTCTACTCACCAGAGGCTTACATGTAGGGAAATAAAGATTTCTCACACCGTGGCCACAGTAAGAGAACATCGCATCAACTTCTGACGTCACAGACGGATTATGTGTAGACTTCTTCAAAGGAAAATTCAAGGGATACCTCTGACAAGTGCCTGATCAACCAAACTGTGATGGATATGTAGGTCAGCGGGCCGCTACGCAAGCATCAGACAAGTCTGGTCAAGAACCGGGCTGATCAAAGATATTTCAGAGGTATCAAAGGTCTGCTCGTCCACTACCATAACAGTGGTTGCAACTTTCTCAAGGCTTTCTAAAGGTGAGAATACACCGAGGTTGATCCCTCGTTCTCACCACCACAACCTTCCTTCCATTCTCCCTTCCCTACTACTAACCTTCTCCCACAAAAAACAAAATCCAATCCTTTCCCATCCCCCCAGTCACAAAAAACCATCCTAGGAGCCACTACCGTGAGAAATTAAAAGGTTCATAGCCTGATTCCCTTCCTCTTCCTGGGAGAGCGTTCAGCTCTATGGTCTAGTTCCAGACCACGGAGCTGAACGCTGAGGGACTGATCACCTCAAATATTACTTCTCTTAGGTTGATGGACTGATTACATCATGTTTCCCCTACAGTGTAGAGCCAAACGTTTCAACAATAATCAACTGTTGCACATGTGTCTTAATCATTAACCTGTCGGTGTATTATGACAATTTCAACAAACCACCATAAACTTACAATCACCATCATGAACTTACAATCACCATCATGAACTTACAATCACCATCATGAACTTACAATCACCATCATGAACTTACAATCACCATCATGAACTTACAATCACCATCATGAACTTACAATTATCATGAACTTACAACCATCATGAACTTACAATCACCATCATGAACTTACAATCACCATCATGAACTTACAATCACCATCATGAACTTACAATCACCATCATGAACTTACAATCACCATCATGAACTTACAATCACCATCATGAACTTACAATCACCATCATGAACTTACAATCACCATCATGGACTTACAATCACCATCATGGACTTACAATCACCATCATGAACTTACAATCACCATCATGAACTTACAATCACCATCATGAACTTACAATCACCATCATGAACTTACAATCACCATCATGGACTTACAATCACCATCATGGACTTACAATCACCATCATGGACTTACAATCACCATCATGGACTTACAATCACCATCATGAACTTACAATCACCATCATGGACTTACAATCACCATCATGAACTTACAATCACCATCATGAACTTACAATCACCATCATGAACTTACAATCACCATCATGAACTTACAATCACCATCATGAACTTACAATCACCATCATGAACTTACAATCACCATCATGGACTTACAATCACCATCATGAACTTACAATCACCATCATGAACTTACAATCACCATCATGAACTTACAATCACCATCATGAACTTACAATCACCATCATGGACTTACAATCACCATCATGGACTTACAATCACCATCATGGACTTACAATCACCATCATGAACTTACAATCACCATCATGAACTTACAATCACCATCATGAACTTACAATCACCATCATGAACTTACAATCACCATCATGAACTTACAATCACCATCATGGACTTACAATCACCATCATAGACTTACAATCACCATCATGGACTTACAATCACCATCATGAACTTACAATCACCATCATGAACTTACAATCACCATCATGAACTTACAATCACCATCATGAACTTACAATCACCATCATGAACTTACAATCACCATCATGAACTTACAATCACCATCATGAACTTACAATCACCATCATGAACTTACAATCACCATCATGAACTTACAATCACCATCATGAACTTACAATCACCATCATGAACTTACAAACAACCATCATGAACTTACAATCACCATCATGAACTTACAATCACCATCATGAACTTATAAGCAACCATCATGAATAACCATAATAATGGTAAATTATGTCTCATCATTCTCTTAATTTTTTAAAACATCGTTGTAAATAAAAAAAGAAAGGGTTGAGTACCTGAAGGACGGTTTGGGAGTCAACATTCTACAGGCCTCCAATTTCCCTTCTCTAAAAAGTGGGTGTCAGTGTAGGGCAGTGTTCCAGCCTAGAGAGAAGATGCGACTTAAAGATCACCATCACTGGCTAGACACAGCTTGGGCAGTGTTCCAGCCTAGAGAGAGAAGATGCTACTTAAAGCTCACTATCACTGGCTAGACACAGCTTGTTGTGAAGGATGCCATTATCCCTCCTATCATTTTCCTCGTGGTTATGATAATGACACTATTGTGATCCTTGAAAGTGAAATCCTCTGACGTTATCTGTCTTAAGTCTTTCACGTTACTTCCTCGCTCTGTTGTCTGGTTACAGTTTGTTTTATACTCGGTTCCAGTTTTATTTCCTCAGTTTTTCCAATGAACAATTTGGTGTGTATCATCTTGGAGATTCGCAGTGTATTCAATGGTTGCCGCTCTTTTTCAAATTCTATTATCGTCTGAGACGGATGATACAATGCTCTGATTTACATATCTGTCTATGTCGGATATGCGGATGAGAAAAAGAATGGGGGGAAGCACTGTAGCACTGTAACTTAGAACAAATCTTTTCACTGTAGCCGCCTCTGACTTTACTCTGCTTACTATTACTCTTTGTGTTCTATTTCTTAAAAAGTTAAAAATCCATCTGCCCAATTTTTCACTAAACAATCTTCCTTAATTATAAAAATAATATTTTGACCGTGCCACACAAAGCACTTGGCACAGTGCCACACAAGAGGAACCGGGTCGCCATCTGAAAAAAGACCCAGGCCGGCAAATGTACCGGCGAATCTTAAAAGAAAGTTTAGCCACACAAGAGGCTGCAATAGAAGACTGGGTTAAGAGGGAAGGTAGTGAAGTAGATACAGTAACGCTCAGTGTACTGCAGGTAAATAGCAATGGTAAGGAAGGTGTCGGGGTCCTCCAAGGATCACTACTCAAACTCTTGTTGTTGCTGATATACGTCAATAACTTGCCTAAAGGAATTGAATCCTGAGTATCACTGAAAGAGGAGGTTGATACATTAATGGGGGTGATTACAGCCTGAGAGGGACAGGGAGGAACAGAGTGCAATGTGCAATATTTATAAGTAAAAAACAATGAAAATATAAAACGTGATATGCCCGGATAGAGAACACAACGTGCAAGAAGAAAGGTTGGGGAATAAGCACTGTACCAAGCATATCACTAGAAGTACATATCGTATATGCAAAACAAGCTAACCTGATAACTACTTTTAGGAACCTAACTTTGACTAGAGGAACTAGAGGGAACTAAAGAAACTGAAGGAACTAAAGAAACTGAAGGAACTAAAGAAACTGAGGGAACTAAAGAAACTGAAGGAACTAAAGAAACTGAAGGAACTAAAGAAACTGAAGGAACTAAAGAAACTGAAGGAACTAAAGAAACTGAAGGAACTAAAGAAACTGAAGGAACTAAAGAAACTGAAGGAACTAAAGAAACTGAGGGAACTAAAGAAACTGAAGGAACTAAAGAAACTGAGGAACTAAAGAAACTGAGGAACTAAAGAAACTGAAGGAACTAAAGAAACTGAAGGAACTAAAGAAACTGAAGGAACTAAAGAAACTGAAGGAACTAAAGAAACTGAAGGAACTAAAGAAACTGAGGGAACTAAAGAAACTGAAGGAACTAAAGAAACTGAAGGAACTAAAGAAACTGAGGGAACTAAAGAAACTGAGGGAACTAAAGAAACTGAAGGAACTAAAGAAACTGAAGGAACTAAAGAAACTGAAGGAACTAAAGAAACTGAGGGAACTAAAGAAACTGAGGGAACTAAAGAAACTGAGGGAACTAAAGAAACTGAAGGAACTAAAGAAACTGAAGGAACTAAAGAAACTGAAGGAACTAAAGAAACTGAGGGAACTAAAGAAACTGAAGGAACTAAAGAAACTGAAGGAACTAAAGAAACTGAAGGAACTAAAGAAACTGAAGGAACTAAAGAAACTGAAGGAACTAAAGAAACTGAAGGAACTAAAGAAACTGAAGGAACTAAAGAAACTGAAGGAACTAAAGAAACTGAAGGAACTAAAGAAACTGAGGGAACTAAAGAAACTGAGGGAACTAAAGAAACTGAAGGAACTAAAGAAACTGAAGGAACTAAAGAAACTGAAGGAACTAAAGAAACTGAAGGAACTAAAGAAACTGAAGGAACTAAAGAAACTGAAGGAACTAAAGAAACTGAAGGAACTAAAGAAACTGAGGGAACTAAAGAAACTGAGGGAACTAAAGAAACTGAGGGAACTAAAGAAACTGAAGGAACTAAAGAAACTGAAGGAACTAAAGAAACTGAAGGAACTAAAGAAACTGAAGGAACTAAAGAAACTGAGGGAACTAAAGAAACTGAGGGAACTAAAGAAACTGAAGGAACTAAAGAAACTGAGGAACTAAAGAAACTGAAGGAACTAAAGAAACTGAAGGAACTAAAGAAACTGAAGGAACTAAAGAAACTGAGGAACTAAAGAAACTGAAGGAACTAAAGAAACTGAAGGAACTAAAGAAACTGAAGGAACTAAAGAAACTGAAGGAACTAAAGAAACTGAAGGAACTAAAGAAACTGAGGAACTAAAGAAACTGAGGGAACTAAAGAAACTGAAGGAACTAAAGAAACTGAAGGAACTAAAGAAACTGAGGGAACTAAAGAAACTGAGGAACTAAAGAAACTGAAGGAACTAAAGAAACTGAAGGAACTAAAGAAACTGAAGGAACTAAAGAAACTGAGGAACTAAAGAAACTGAAGGAACTAAAGAAACTGAAGGAACTAAAGAAACTGAAGGAACTAAAGAAACTGAAGGAACTAAAGAAACTGAGGAACTAAAGAAACTGAAGGAACTAAAGAAACTGAAGGAACTAAAGAAACTGAAGGAACTAAAGAAACTGAAGGAACTAAAGAAACTGAAGGAACTAAAGAAACTGAAGGAACTAAAGAAACTGAGGGAACTAAAGAAACTGAAGGAACTAAAGAAACTGAGGGAACTAAAGAAACTGAAGGAACTAAAGAAACTGAAGGAACTAAAGAAACTGAAGGAACTAAAGAAACTGAAGGAACTAAAGAAACTGAGGAACTAAAGAAACTGAAGGAACTAAAGAAACTGAAGGAACTAAAGAAACTGAAGGAACTAAAGAAACTGAAGGAACTAAAGAAACTGAGGAACTAAAGAAACTGAAGGAACTAAAGAAACTGAAGGAACTAAAGAAACTGAAGGAACTAAAGAAACTGAGGGAACTAAAGAAACTGAAGGAACTAAAGAAACTGAAGGAACTAAAGAAACTGAAGGAACTAAAGAAACTGAGGGAACTAAAGAAACTGAGGGAACTAAAGAAACTGAAGGAACTAAAGAAACTGAAGGAACTAAAGAAACTGAGGAACTAAAGAAACTGAGGAACTAAAGAAACTGAAGGAACTAAAGAAACTGAGGGAACTAAAGAAACTGAGGGAACTAAAGAAACTGAAGGAACTAAAGAAACTGAAGGAACTAAAGAAACTGAAGGAACTAAAGAAACTGAGGGAACTAAAGAAACTGAAGGAACTAAAGAAACTGAGGGAACTAAAGAAACTGAAGGAACTAAAGAAACTGAGGGAACTAAAGAAACTGAAGGAACTAAAGAAACTGAAGGAACTAAAGAAACTGAAGGAACAAAGAAACTGAAGGAACTAAAGAAACTGAGGGAACTAAAGAAACTGAGGAACTAAAGAAACTGAAGGAACTAAAGAAACTGAAGGAACTAAAGAAACTGAAGGAACTAAAGAAACTGAAGGAACTAAAGAAACTGAGGGAACTAAAGAAACTGAAGGAACTAAAGAAACTGAAGGAACTAAAGAAACTGAAGGAACTAAAGAAACTGAAGGAACTAAAGAAACTGAGGGAACTAAAGAAACTGAAGGAACTAAAGAAACTGAGGGAACTAAAGAAACTGAAGGAACTAAAGAAACTGAAGGAACTAAAGAAACTGAAGGAACTAAAGAAACTGAAGGAACTAAAGAAACTGAGGGAACTAAAGAAACTGAAGGAACTAAAGAAACTGAAGGAACTAAAGAAACTGAAGGAACTAAAGAAACTGAAGGAACTAAAGAAACTGAAGGAACTAAAGAAACTGAAGGAACTAAAGAAACTGAAGGAACAAAAGAAACTGAAGGAACTAAAGAAACTGAAGGAACTAAAGAAACTGAAGGAACTAAAGAAACTGAGGGAACTAAAGAAACTGAAGGAACTAAAGAAACTGAAGGAACTAAAGAAACTGAGGGAACTAAAGAAACTGAAGGAACTAAAGAAACTGAAGGAACTAAAGAAACTGAAGGAACTAAAGAAACTGAAGGAACTAAAGAAACTGAAGGAACTAAAGAAACTGAAGGAACTAAAGAAACTGAAGGAACTAAAGAAACTGAAGGAACTAAAGAAACTGAAGGAACTAAAGAAACTGAAGGAACTAAAGAAACTGAAGGAACTAAAGAAACTGAAGGAACTAAAGAAACTGAAGGAACTAAAGAAACTGAGGGAACTAAAGAAACTGAGGGAACTAAAGAAACTGAAGGAACTAAAGAAACTGAAGGAACTAAAGAAACTGAAGGAACTAAAGAAACTGAAGGAACTAAAGAAACTGAAGGAACTAAAGAAACTGAAGGAACTAAAGAAACTGAAGGAACTAAAGAAACTGAGGGAACTAAAGAAACTGAGGGAACTAAAGAAACTGAGGGAACTAAAGAAACTGAAGGAACTAAAGAAACTGAAGGAACTAAAGAAACTGAAGGAACTAAAGAAACTGAAGGAACTAAAGAAACTGAGGGAACTAAAGAAACTGAAGGAACTAAAGAAACTGAAGGAACTAAAGAAACTGAAGGAACTAAAGAAACTGAAGGAACTAAAGAAACTGAAGGAACTAAAGAAACTGAGGGAACTAAAGAAACTGAAGGAACTAAAGAAACTGAAGGAACTAAAGAAACTGAAGGAACTAAAGAAACTGAAGGAACTAAAGAAATTGGGGGAACTTAAGAAACTGGGGGAACTGAAGGAACTAAAAGAACTGAAGGAATAATGGAGAGGGGTTGGTGGAGAGGGAATGATGGAGAGGGGATGGTGGAGATGGGATGGTGGAGAGGGAATGGTGGAGAGGGAATGGTGGAGAGGGGATGGTGGAGAGGGAATGGTGGAGAGGGGATGATGGAGAGGGGATGATGGAGAGGGGATGGTGGAGAGGGTATGATGGAGAGAGGATAGTGGAGAGGGGATGGTGGAGAGGGAATGATGGAGGGAATAGTGAAGAATGGATGGTGGAGAGGGAATGATGGAGAGGGGATGATGGAGAGGGAATGATGTGTCATGTCAGTATTATGTATACACTTGTGTAGTGTATTAGAATCATCCTAACTTTACATAGCCGGTCCCTTTGCGTGTGACGTCAGACGCTTGTGCGCATGTGGGTAGCCAGAGGCGAGCGTCGGTCTCACAACCGCCTTAGACCTATCCTAGAACAGACGTGGCCTGGTATCTCACCCTCACAGACTCCGTTAATATACCAGTAACCAACCTACAGTGTGTCCATTGACTACCTTTTATTTCTCGAACCCTTCCCGATAGATGGAGAGGGGATGATGGATAGGTACATTTCCGTGTCGTAACTGGGTTCTTGTATACTCCCAGCCAGGCTTGAGGCCAGAGAGCTATGTTGACCACCTGGTCAACATAGCTGTTAGTGGCCCGCTGGCCTACATACTCATCACAACATGGCTGATCCTATGCTTCTAGCAGGAAGGTCTCCAGTTTCTTTAAAGCTTCCATCTTCATCCCAGCAATGTTGGTATTACGTATGTTGACGAGTCTTGCAATTACTAACTGACCTTTAGCTGTCTTTAAAAGGGAACTTGATAAGTCCCTGGAGTCAATTCCTGATTAGCCAGGCTGTGGTGAAAACGTTTGACTGCCTGTGGTAAACAATAAGATGCTTGTTTGATCAGATCATCCACTACGAAAGCAAAAAACTTGGCAGGCGATGCAACATATCCCCAATGAAAAGTAGGAGGGCCATTAAACACTAAGAAAAAACACAATAAGTGTCCAGGGCCCAAGACTGTTCAACAGCCTCCGGATCAGCCGGGCTGTGGTTCGTACATTGGGCTCCGTGCGGCCAGCAGTAACAGCCTCGTTGATCAGACCCTGATCCCCCGGGAGGTCTAGTCATGGACCGGGCCGCGGGGACGTCGATCCCCGGAATACCCTCCAGGTAGACCGGAAGTCTCAGCCTGGGACCGACTCTGAAACTGTCTTCAGATGTGATAGAATTAATAGGTCACAGGGAGGAGTAGGACTCTATATAAAAGATACTCTCTGTTGCACAGAAGTTTTGAACGCTACGAATGATATAGTAGAAATCCTCGGCATTAAAGTGGAAAATAAGAATCTAGTAATTATCCTAGTATACAAACCACCATCAGCAACTGCGGAGGAATTCACAGAGCAGTTAAAGAAGATAGATAGCTATCTGGATAGGCTAGAGAATCCCACCCCAAACATTTTAATCCTTGGAGATTTTAATCTCCTCATGTAAAATGGAAGATGAGGCACCATAATGTTATACCAGAAATAACTCCTGGAAGCACCCTGGCTCAACAGGCACATACCAGGGAACTAATGAGGCTTTGTGAAAAGTACTCACTAAACCAACAGATAATTGATCCCACTAGAAATGAAAATACCCTGGATTTGATATTCACAAACAACGAGGAATTAATCAGAGACATAACAGTTACAAAAACAATATACTCTGATCATAACATCATAGAAGTTCAAACTAGTATTAACTCAGGGTTAGGGAACTGCGACACTAATGTTAGAGACGGAATGTTCAGTAAGTTTAATTTTAATAACCATAGAATTGACTGGGAAAAAATAAACCAAGAGCTATCAGACATATCATGGGAATCAGACATGAGCACCCTAAATCCCCACCAGTGCCTAGAGAAGCTGAATACAGAAGCATACAAGGTATGTATGAAACACGTACCATTGAGGAAACCCCGAAGAAGATCAGATATAGAGAGAGAGCGTAGGAGATGGTACAGGAGAAGAAAACGGGTTACTGAATTGCTGAAAAACACAGTTAAGTTGCAACAGAAGAGAGATAGCCTTAACCGAGAGATCACGGAATTAGAGCAAAACTTAAGATGTCATACCTGACAGAAGAAGTACAAAGGGAACAAAGAGCCATACAGGATATTGCAAGCAACCCAAAATATTTCTACTCCTATGCAAAATCCAAGCTAAGAACTACCTGTAGAATTGGACCATTATTGAGAGGAGATTCGTATACGGACGATGAACAGGAAATGAGTGAAATTCTAAAAGAACAGTATGAGTCAGTGTTCAGCAACCCACTAAATGACAGCAAGGTAGAAAATGCAGAAATATTTTTCACTCCAGCAGAAGG
>WNWK01037996.1:0-18172 GCA_009830355.1 Cherax destructor | reverse complement strand
CTGAGGGAATTGCCAGACCTTTACGTCCTCTGTATTGCTTCCACACTACTTGCATTCTAGGTCTGATGGACCTCCACCTGCACATCCTCCATAATTAAGTGGTGGCCCTTCGGGACTGGCACTCTCCCCTTTCCACCACATTCACTGCATCTATCAAACCATCATTAGTGTTACACTTAGACCGGCAAAGGGTCGTCCAAAAATTTCCTTTAATATTTGTTCCAATGGTACATCCTCTCCCGGACTCTCATGGTGTTTAAGTCAACCACTGGCGTAACAGATTCCTGTTAGAGTCTGACAAACCACCTCAGATCCCTCCACAATTCACTCCAGAGTTTCGTCTGCTTCTCCCGTTGCTCTCCCCCTTTCCCGTTCCTCCTCTGCCCTGCATTTTCCCACTACTCGTTGCTCTGGAACCTGCTGGTCCCGTCCTCCTCATGCAGTCAGCCGCCACATGATCGTAGGCGCCACACAGGCGACACGTCCTGCGCTGTCCCATGTAGGTCACGTACACTTGGGTCCTGAAGTCTGGTAGAACAACGTAGGACGGTATAGGGTGCTTCAAGGTCATTTTCAACGAGAACGACCCTCAAAGAGGCCCATCAAAGGTCCCTCGCTCCACTTTCCAGGTGTAGCTGCGTGTATCGTACCGTACGCACTGAAGACTGTACTGATGTCCGTCGGGTCCGCTTCGAATGGGACGTTCTTCAAACGTACCCAAGTGTACGTACGTGAAACGTCCTTCAATCGTACCTGAAGTCCAGTGTGCACCGTGTATACATGATCCTGGTGTCGATCTACGAGTCGGTCATAAACTTCCGCCGTCAGTAGCTTCACAAAGACCCTATTCATCCCATTCAGGGCAACGCCATCCCAAATCTCCTGTGTCAAGTCCATACACATCTCGTAATATCGTCGGTAACAGTCCCGGCCGTTGCAGGGTGTAGAACGCCGTCACAAGGTCAACACAGACAGTATTCAATCGTCTCTCCCTGCTGTCGCCATGTTGTTTTAGTTGAAAACTCAGAAAAAGTAAAAGGGATGTTAGGAAGCATTTCTTCAGCCGTAAGTTGTCAAAAGTGGGACAATCGGGGGTGATGTAGTAGAGGCGGGATCTATACATAGCTTTACAAATAGGTACGGCAAGGCTATTGTTGGGGGGAGAAAGTGGCCCTTTTGGACCAGCAAAGGGGGGGGGCCAAAACGTAAATACCCCTTTGAAACCACATATGGTTGAGTCCACACCCCCAACCCCAGGGGAGAGCAAACACACCCTCCCCAGAACCACCCACAGAAGGAACCCCAACCCAGCAACCCCAATGCAGCCAAACTAAACCAAAACCCACACACTGTACCCTCTGCCCCCACCCCCTCATCACAAATCCCACCCCGTAATCCCCCAAACCCATATTCCCCCCGGACCCGGTTTTAGAAAAGAAGTTGAAGGTTTGGTATACGAATGCGGATGGAATAACGAATAAATGTGAGGAGTGGCATAAAGAGAATAAAGGAGACGTCCCCAGACACCGCAACGGTCACAGAAACAAAACTCACTGGGACAATAAGAATGCAATCTTCCACCCGGATTTAGATCCTGAGGAAAGATAGAAGGAGAAAGAGGGGAAGGAGGGGTTGCACTGATCATTGGCTTGTGGATTTCTGAAAATGGGAGGAAGAACGAGATTTTTGAAAGGAATTACATAGTAGGTACAATTCAGTCTGGGTGGCATAAGGTAGTCATTGCAGTTATGTATAACCCGCCACAGAACAACGGACCAAGAGAGGAATATGAAGGAAAACAGAACAATGGTGGACAACTAGCTGAGGTTGGAAGGCGATTTCAACCACAGGGGATTTTTGGGAAACCGGAGCCACATGGGGTCCTAAAACATGGAGAGCCAAGAGGGTGGATGTGGTACTGGAAAACCTCATGCCAAACATGTTAGGGACACTACCAGAGAGAGGGGGAGGATGAACCAGAAGACTGTCCTTGTGTTCACCCTGAGTAGCTCAGACATTGAGGACATCACTTGAAAGGCCCCTGGAGCTAGTGATCACGTGGTTCTGAGGTTTGAATACATAGTAGAGTTACAATAGAGAGGGTAACAGGGTAGAAAGGGAAAAACAAACTATGAAAGGGGGGACTAACAGGTATGAGGAACGTTCTGCGGAAGTTCAGTGGAAAGTGAATTGGTAGGAAAGTCAGTAAACAAAATAATGAACTATTAACAACAAAATGAAAGGGGGGAGGGAAGGTTTGTTCCCAAGGGCAACAGAAATAATGGGAAGACCAGAATGGGGCCTTGGTTTCCCCGAAGGTGTAGGGATGCAAAAAACTAAGTGCACTGAGAAGAAAAAGTACAGAAGGCAAAGGACCCGGAAATAAAGAGATTGGTAAAGGCCAGAATAAGGAGGGAGGTCCAGCGACAGGGGAAAAACAACATAGCATTGAAAGTCAAGTCTGACCCAAAACTTTATAAACCACATCGGAGGAAGACAACAGTCAAGGAAACCCGGTAATCAGGCTGAGGAAGAAGGTGGGGGAGCTCACAAGAAATGACCAAGAAGTATGTGAGGAGCTCAACACGAGATTTAAGGAAGTATTTACATTGGAGACAGAAAGAACCCTGGGAAAAACAGAAAAGATGGGTACACCAACAAGGGATTAACAACAAGGTTGAATTTAAATACACACAACCGAGGAGAGGTGAAGAGTTTCTAAGTGACCTTGATACCTCAATGGCGGTGGGACCGGACATCTCCCGTGGGTCCTTACAGAGGAGCAAGGGTGTTGTGCCACTAACCACAATTTTCAACACCCCCCCTTGAAACTGGGCAACACCAGGTATGGAAGACGGCAAATGTAGTCCCCATCTTTAAAAAAGGATTATCAGTAGAAGAGTAGTGGAGCACCTGGAACGGAATAAATATAAAGACAACCACACGGATTCATGGAATGCAAATCCTGTGTAACAAACCAACTGGGTTCTATGACAAGGTAACAGAAGTAAGACACGAGAGAGGGTGGGTTGATTGCATCTTTCTTGGACTGCAAGAAGGCTTCGGCCCCCAGTTCCTCACAAGAAAATTTTAAAGCTAGAGGACCAGGCACGTATAACCGGAAGGGCACTGCAATGGATCAGGGGAATACCCGACAGGGAGGGTAACAACGGTCATGGTACGTGATGAGGTATCACAGTGGGCGCCTGGGGACGAGCGGGCCCACAGGGGGCCCGTCCTAGGACCAGTGCTATTTTTGGTGTATGTGAATGACATGACGGAAGGGTAGACTCAGAAGTGTCCCCGTTTGCAGATGATGTGAAGGTATTGAGGGAATTAAATCAGATGAGGATAGGTGGGACACAAAGAGACCTGGACAGGCTGGACGCTGGTCCAGCAACTGGCCCCTCGAATTTCCCCCCAAATGCAAAGTCAAGAAGATCGGGGAAGGGCAAAAGACCGCAACAGAGTATAGGCTAGGTGGCCAAAGACTGCAAACCCACTCAAGGGAAAAATCTTTGGGTGAAGTATAAACCGACACGTCCCGGAAGCACACATCAACCGGGTAACTGCTGCAGCATATGGGCCCCTGGCAAACCTGAAAAATGGGGTTCCGATACCTCAGTATGGAATCGTTCAAGACTCTGTACACCGTGTACGTCAGGCCCATATTGGATATGCAGCACCAAATTTGGAACCCAATCTGGTCAAGCACGTCAGAAATTAGAGAAAGTGCAAAGGTTTGCGACAAGGCTTGTTCCAGAGCTAAGGGGAATGTTTTACTAAGAAGGTTAAGGGAAATTGGCCTGACGACATTGGAGGACAGGGGGTTAGGGAGAGATAACAAAATACAAAATACTGGGGAATAGATAAGGTGGACGGAGACAGGATGTTCCAGAGATGGGACACAGAAACAAGGGGTCACAATTGGAAGTTGAAAACTCAGATGAGTCAAAGGGATGTTAGGAAGTATTTCTTCATTCATAAAGTTGTCAGGAAGTGGAATAGTCTGGCAAGTGATGTAGTTTAGGCAGGAACCATACATAGTTTTAAGACGGGTATGATAAAGCTCATGAAGGGAGGCTGGGCCAGGAGCTGAGTCTCGACCCCTGCAACCACTAATAGGTGAGTAAAAATAGATGAGTACACCAGAATACCTGAGAGGTAGGCAACAACGAGTCAAGGTACTTGATGAGGTATCACAGAGGGCGCCTGTGACGAGAGGGGTCCCACAGGGGTCAGTCCAGGACCAGTGCTATTTTGGTATATGGGAATGACATGATGGAAGGGATAGACTCAGAAGTGTCCCCGTTGGCAGATGATGTGAAGTTAATGAGGAGAATTAAATCAGATGAGGATCAGGCAAGACTACAAAAAGACCTGGGCAGGCTGGACGCGTGGTTCAGCAACTGTCTCCCCGAATTTAACCACGCCAAATGCAAAGTCATGAAGATCGGGGAAGGGCAAAGAAGACCGCAGACAAAGTACAGTGGTACCTCGAGTTACGAGCTTAATTCGTTCCAGACGGCTATTCAAGTGCCGATACCGAAGGAATTTTTCCCCATAAGAAATGATGAAAATTATATTAATCCATTTCAGACCCCCAAAAATACACTTACAAAAGCACCTACAAAAATACACTTACATAATTGTTCGAGTTCGGAGCTGCTCGTAAGTAGAGGTACCACTGTATAGGCTAGGTGGCCAAAGACTGCAAACCTCGCTCAAGGAGAAAGACCTTGGGGAGAGTATAATACCGAGCACGTCTCCGGAAGCACACATCAACCAGATAACTGGTGCAGCATATGGGCGCCTGGCAAACCTGAGAATAGCGTTCCACTACCTCAGTAAGGAATCATTCAAGACACTGTACACTGTGTACGTCAGGCCCTTACTGGATTATGCAACACCAGTTTGGAACCCAAATCTGGTCAAGCACATCAAGAAATTAGAGAAAGTGCAAAGGTTTGCGACAAGGCTTGTTCCAGAGCTAAGGGGAATGTTTTACTAAGAAAGGTTAAGGGAAATTGGCCTGACGACATTGGAGGACAGGAGGGTTAGGGGAGACATGATAATGACATACAAAATACTGCGAGGAATAGATAAGATGAACAGAGACAGGATGTTCCAGAGATGGGACATGAAACAACTTTTTTGGGGGGTGGGGGGTGAGAAGAGGCCATGGACAGATAACATAATGTGTACCTCGATCAAGACAGATAACTACATTAGAAAGTACATTTTTAGAGAATAAAATCAAACAGCCGTAATCCAGAAAAGTAAGAAGAACCAGTGAACAGGGGAGCAAGTGGTCGCCATGTTCAGTGCCATAATGCCAGTTTTGACTAAGATAAACACCAAGAGGGAAACCAAGCATCTCTCAAATCCATACCTCACTTCTCACTCAAGCAAATAACTCAAAACAAACCATATCCTACCCCCATCCTCCCCCACAAACATAACCACACCTAACCTCCACCAACAACGTCATCACCCATCCCAACCATCCTGTTGTTCCCCACCTTCCAACACCCACACCCAGTACAAGATCCGTCCATATCAGGTAATGGGAACAAGCCCATTATCTGTCTTAGTGCTCGTGGAAATGACATTGGGTAGGGCAGAAGACAGGAGCTACTAGATAAGTACAGGTCAGCCATAGAAGTAGTTAGGTCTAAGGGAGGGATCCCAATCATATGTAGCATTTTGCCTAGAAAGGGAGTGGGCAATGAATGGATGTCTAGGGCAATTGGTATAAATTGCTGGCTAGACAGCTACTGCAAGGACCTTGCAATTCCATTCATTGATAACTGGGACAAATTCTATGGCAAACGTGATATGTATGCAAGGGATGGGGTTCATCTCTCTGGGGCTGGAGTGGTTGCATTAGTCGATTCGATTGAGGGGGTCATTAGAGACTTGTCTAGGACTTTAAACTGATAGATTATAGAGGTATGGGTGTTTGTGGGAAACAATCAGGCTGTAGTATTTTTTTTTATTATTTAAGAAACAGGTATATGTACATATTACATACATGGAAACGTTCTAAACATATGAACGCTTATAATTACCAACATAATTTACATATGCTAATCAACATAGAAACTCACCACATTATACTTGTTACTAATGCATGATCATCATTTTCCTCATAACATCAAGGTGCCTCTATGAACAAAAATTCCACTAGTCAAAACTTACAAATGCAATATGACCCATCCCCCCTTCCCTGAACCTTCCTAACATAAAATTCCCCTCTGAAATCTTTGATTAAACCATCAATATGTATACATAGCACACCCTACCCCCTAAATCTACACTAAATTGTACAATCAGAACTGTATATTACACGGTACCATTATTTCTATGCATCCTCTTGAATTCTGTCAAGTATTTAAATTATAAATATCACAATAATAACTCTAACGACTACGTATACAAAATTATATGGTATCACACTACCATATATTTAGTAAAGATTAACACAGGTAATCCTACACCACACATATGTTCTCCACAAGATGAAACAAGCAAACTATGACTGTCTCTCACTGACATCGCAGTACACTGCGCACCACACACTAACAGTATATAAAATTACATTAATATACTTAAATACACATATTACTTCCCTTTGCTGTTATTCTAATAATATTCCTTAATTGTAATCCTAACATTACACATTAAGAGACAGGTATATGTACATATTACATACATAGGAGCGTTCCAAACATATGAACGCTTATAATTATCAACATAAATTACATATGCCAAACAACATAGCACCTCACCACATTACACTAGACACTAAAGCATAATCATAATTTTCCCATTACCTCAAGGTGCCTCTATGAACAATACAACCACTAGTCAAAACGTGAAACTCCAAACACCCTGGATAATACATAACTCTACCACTCGTGAACATGCAACATATCAAAGGCCTCGATGAACAATCACCGATTAATATGTCCCCTTTCCCTGGACCTTCCTAACAAAGATCCCCCCCGAAATCTTTGATTAAACCAAAAATAATTATACATATCACACCCTACCCGTTAAATCCTACACACAATTGTACAATCATAACTGTACATTGCCCAGTAATATTATTGTCTATGCATCCTCCTACATTCTGACAAGTAAATAAATTAAAAAAAATAAAACACAGAAATAACACTAAAGACTACATATACAATTATATGGTATCACACTACCAATATATTTAGTTAAGAATAGCACAGGTAATCCTAAACCACACTATTGCTTTCCTCAAGATGGAACATGCAAACTATAACTCTCACTGACATCTCAGTACACTGTGCATCACACCTTAACATAATATTAAAATACAGCAAGATACTTTAATACACATATTACTTCCCTTTGCTGTTATTCAAAGAACATGCACTAATTCTTATCGGGACATACACTATCCGAACCAGCAAATTCCCACACCGTTAATAAATTCTTTATCAACCACTATACATTAATGTAAATGCATCGTGCATCTTATCCAATTATGTTGAAGTCAATTCCACATTAAACTCCCCGGACATTATGTTATCCATAATAAAATAGGTCAAAACAGTATTACCTATTATATACAAAGTGACATTCCTCTGTGAAGGTATGCTATACACAAATTACTGTCCTCTAACACAAAATCACCACACTTACAACAAAATTCTTGTTGGTTACGCATAGACCTGTAGTCATACCAGAAACACAAAAATAATTACAATCAAATATATGCCAATCTTAGCATCTCTCCATCCACCAGTGCATACATAAAATTTTCCCTGTCATTTCTTGTATCCTTTACCATAGGTATGATTATCATAGTACTGCAACCAAATCCATAAATTGCAAAGCAGGCAAAAAAAAAACATAAACAACAAATACAAAGAAAAAAACAAGAAAAACAGGAGTCACCACAGTTTTAACCACCTTTAATTTTCCCCTTTTAACAACGTTCCTAATTCCACTCCACACATACAACACCTATGGTCAGCTGTCTCAAAAATATTGTACCCTGTTGTCACCCGTACTACCGACACAAACTTCGTTCATTCACCCTTACCTTACACCCCCAGAAAAACAGCCCCTCGTCACCTACACCGTCATCGTAAATCCAACAACTGTTGTACCGTAAAATCCCCATACTCATCCTGAAAACACCTCGTCCATGCCGTTCCATATACTAACCTATTCCTACACTTAGTTCGGTACATATTCACTGCAATGGCCCTTATCCGTTCCTGTCCAGTCATTCCCCGCATTCCCCATGAGGTATTTACAAAATCAACTGCAATGTACAATAAACCCCTACGAACATCTGTTCGTACCCCCCTATATCTAAACTCAGGAATTTCAATGACTGTATCCCCATCATCCTTATTAACCGTGCCAGCCACTCCCTGATAGTCCCCAAATGTTCGCAAAAATACACCCCATGATAAGCAGTATCTTCTTCCCCACAAAATTCACATCGAGCATCCCCCAGCACTCCCATCCTAAATAACGCTGATTTCGAGGCCAAAATTCTGTGCAAGAATCTGTACATCACTTCCTTCACCCTTGGTTTCAATTTCATACCCTTTAAACCTACCCATATACCTACCCAATCATACACAGGGAAATTAGACATTCCCTCTACCACAACTCTACCTTTACCAGCTCTTTCCAACATTGCAACTTTAATTAATCCTCTTTGGGTTTCTAGCATGCATCATTGTGCGCAACATATCCTCACAATGTACTAAATCCTTCCCCCGCCACCACTTCCGCACATTACGCATAACATTATCTACCCTTTTACCCATTGGACCCCCTTTTCTCAGATAGCAACCTTTGACATACATTTCCCTCATCGCATTTCCAAATTAATTAACCCCCAGACCCCCACAGCTCACTTTCTTCACCACCACATCCTTACCCAACCAGTGTTTTCCATATCCCCATACGTACCTAAAGACTTTTCTCACGAAACCAACCACATCTTCCCTTAAAATTGGATAAATCGCCGCAACATGCCAAATTTTACTATACAGCAAGGTGTTTACCACAATAACCCACTGGAAAATAGTCGTATCCCCTACACTACAATCTCCCATCCTTCTCATTGCGCCTCTTATTACATTTTCTGCATTTGCTTGACACACTCTCTCATAACTATCCATAAACACGATTCCACAAATCTTTAAGCTTTCAACCACATTCCAACCACACCTTCTACCCCCCTACCCAAGTACCTATCTCAAGCAACTTAGACTTACACACATTTATGCTCATTCCGGTTGCTTTTCCAAATTCCTCCAAAGCCGCACTTACTCTAACCTGCTCTTCCTCACACTTCACCAAAATAGTTGTGTCATCCACGTATCCAACAATCTTTGATCTGCTATTCAGACCCCTCCCCCCACCTGTTCCTAGCCTTTCATTCACCACTCGATACATCAGATTTTGTAAGCAAGCAAATAACATTTGAGACAAGGGACACCCCTGCCTCAAGCCTTTACCCATCCATACTGCACCACCTAACTTCCCATTCACTTGCACTCACACTCTCGCATCACTATACAATAATTCTGCCCATCGCACTATCTCCTCACCAAAACCCTGCTTTCTCATGATTCCCCATAACATTTCCCTATCAACGCTATCATAAGCCGCTCTCCAATCCACTGCCAAGACTCCGCCCCCCTCACTTTCATCAATAAAATCAATAATACTATGTAAACCCTCATTTAAACACCGCCCCGGAATACCATATTGCCCTTTCTCTATTACTTTACCAATTACTCTCTTAATCCTATTCCTTAACTTTCGCAAACAACTTATAATCCGCACACATCATAGACAGGGCCCTATAATTCCTAATAGTCTCTCCCAAGCCATCCTTACGTATCAACACTACCACTCCTGTTCTTTGCGATTCACCCATGCATCCTTTTTCCTTCATACCATTAAATAAATGTACCACACATTCCCTTAATGCTTCCCAATTCACCACATAGAAGTCGTTAGGCAATCCATCCACTCCTGGTGACTTACGCATACTCATACCATTTAATGCTTCTAAAATCTCATCTTCACTTATTGCACCACCCATTCCCATCCTATCTTCTTTCGTTAAAACAGATTCTACACTATCCAATAGCTCACTCACATCCTTATGCACTCCAAAATCTTCTTTAAAATATTCTCGAAACCATACACTCACATACATACTCATTGCCTCTGTTGTTTTCATTATTTGCCCCTTTTTATATCCCTCGATTTCATCCTGAACTTCCAAAGTGTTTATTAACATACCATTTCTACATTTCTACACGCCGAAGGTTTATCCCCCCACAACACCTCTTCCATTCCTCCCCTCACACGGATTGCATCAAATCGTTCATTTTGTATTTCCCATAACCTATCTTTAATACTTCTCATTTCCACCATCTGTCTATCATTCCTCCCTTTGCAGCACTCCGTTAATTGTCCCTCCAAATACTTTTGCAACCCATACTTCCATTGCTCTACCTCCCTTCCTCTTACCCTATAATATTTCTGAATGGCAGGTTTTGCTACGTCTACCCACCATGCAACTATGTCCTCCTCTAACCGACCTTTCTCCCATAATAGTTTCCACCATGTCCCAAAATTATACACTTCTTCTCCTTCCATTAATTTCACATTCAATTTCCAATATCCAACACACCACTTCACCATACCCTTCCAATCCAATTCAACTAACACACCTCTATGGTCTGAATATCCTACATCCACACATTGAACCCCACCCACACTTAATACCCTGGAAACATATTTTCGATCCAGACGGGCCACATACCCTCGTTGGACAAAAGTGTAATCAATCAAACCTCCTCCTCCCACCACATCAACCACTCCCACACTCCCAAGCACATCCCTTAATACACTCAAAACACATCCTCTCCCTTTTGGTTCCACATCCCTCTCCCTTATAATACAGTTCCAGTCTCCTCCCATTACTACTACCTCAGGTAATCCCCTCAATAAATAAATTAAGTGGTTCCGCACATACTCCTCCTTTACCCTCCTATTACTAAAGAAACCCGTACACCACCCCACATCCCATCCACCCTTACAACTCTACCCTCACTACCCTCTTCCCATCTCAACAACTGAAAAGGGCTGTTCTCCTTAACTAAGACCCCCACTCCACCCTTGAAAGACCCCGCACTACCCGCATACACACTATATCCAGGCACAATCAATTCCCTCCCATACCGATAATTATGCTCCTGTATGAAAGCTACATCCACAGCATATCTTTGAAGACTTACCTGTAACCATTTCCTTTTTATCTCTGCTTTAGCTCCATTTACATTTAAAGTTAAACTCCTGAAAACATTAAAGGTGGTTTTCCTTTGGATCTTCCTGTTTTTTTCCCTTCCAATTTCATGATACCTTGTCCTGTTCCTTTACTTTTACCCCCATTCCTAACATCTTTACCTTCCCCATACCGTTTTGCATGTTCCTCTACCCTGTTTTTAACGTCAACCGATACTTTTTTACATACCCTCTGCGCCGGGGTAAGGACGTCGTCCTCCCCCATGGCCATGGATCTCTTCCGAGAATCCGTATGCACCTCCATGTCTGAGTCTCTGTCCTCATTATGTATCATCACCTGCACCTCAAAACCCTCTCCACCAGGACTGTCGTCCCCCAAGTCTCCCACCACACATAATATCTCCTCCACTCCATGCACTGTTCCCTCCACTGTTGGACTGTGAGAACCATCCAACAATTCACTCACCAGTTCAGGTATTGCCCCTTCTATATCCAAGTCGAGGGCACCCTCCTCACCGATTGCTCCCAAGGTGTCCTGCGTGCCCACCGATATCACTCCACTTTGTCGTCTCTCCCACACTCTCCTCTTCTTGTGGTTTCAGTAATGCTTCCATACCTTCCTCCTTCCCTCTCTCCACATTCGGTCGCCGTCCTTGTCGTCTGTCACAATCCGCCGCCATATGCTCGTAAGAGTCACATATGCGACATGTCCTCCTTTGTCCAGCATATGTTACTTATACTTGCGTTCGAAATTCATGTAACACAATGTACGAGGGTATAGGTCTTCTTAAAGTCATTTTGAAGCAATATGACCCCTCTGGCACACCCTCATACAGTCCATTATTCCATCGTCCCATAACTGCTGCATGTATGACGCCATAATACTTAAATGCATCCCGCACATCAATTTCCTGTGCCTCACATGGCAAATTGCGAACTTTGATCCATATGTATTGCTGAGACACATCTTTCATCCTCACCTCCACTGACGCCTTAATTTGGAAGCTCTTGTCCTCGAATTTATCAACAAGCGCATTATATACTTGGCCAGTTGTCAGCTTGACGAAGATTCTGGTGCTTCCGTTGAGCGCCACTCCATAGATATCTTGATTATCAATGCCGTATTTGTCATGGATGATAGCAGGTAGAAGTACAGATGCGTTGGACTGGTATATAGCTCCTTGTAGCAACTCAATGCATACAGTGTTCACTCGTCGACGATACTGTACCGCCATTCTGCTATGAAGGTACAAGCGTCACAGCACAACGAGAGAGCAGCCCGAGTACCTGCCACAGCCAAGGCTGAGCAGCGAATTACAAAGCAATTGATCAACAAACAAAGAGAGATAGTAGAGGGCAACGAGTGACTAGCTCCCTTAAGGTTTACTATACAAATAGTAGGAGTCTAAGAAATAAGATAGATGAGCTAAGATTACTTGCAAGTGCAGGTAATATAGATATTATTGCTATAACAGACCTGGTTCAACCTGAAAGATAGAGAAATGCCTTCCGAGTGCAACATACAGGGTTATAAACTATTCCACACTGATAGGGTCAACAGGAAGGGTGGTGGAGTGGCGATGTATGTCAGAGATAATTTAAAATGTTGTGTTAGACAAGATATAAGATTAGAAACATCGGACACAGAATCTGTTTGGCTACAGTTTCTCGATGATCGTAAAAAAATAATTTTGAGTGTGATTTACAGGCCCCCAAGCCTGGATAGGGAGCGCAGTAAGCTGCTATGGGACGAAATTCATAAGGCGTCTAGATATGAAAATGTTGTGTTAATGGGAGATTTTAACTTTAGACAAATTGATTGGAACAATGAGACAGGTAATTTTGAGTCTAGTGACTTTCTTGATACGGTTCAGGATTGTTTTTTAAAACAGTTTGTGACAGAACCAACTAGAGGTAGCAACTTGCTTGATTTGGTTCTTGCCAACAAAGAATCACTAATTAATAATCTTGAGGTTAATGAAGAGCTTTTGGAAAGCGATCACAAATCACTTAGTTTCAATATATCATGGAATTACCCAGGTAACTGCAATCAAGTCCCTGTTCCAGACTTTCGCTTAGCCGACTTCATGGGGCTGATAAATTACCTAGGTGGGCTAAATTGGGATGACCTGACTATGGGTCAGGTAGGTGGTTTTGGTTGCCAATATGACGTTTTCCAGAGCGTAGTTCTAGCTGTCCAGACAACTTTTGTTCCGAGTAGGGAAATTAGATCTAACAAAAATGATCCTAAATGGATGAACAATAGATTAAAACATCCCATTGGTCAAAGGAGAGGCATATATAGGCGTATCAAAAGAGGGGATGAACAGATAAGAAATCAATATTTTCAATTAAAGAGAGAAATAAAAAAAGGAATAAGAAAAGCAAAAAGGGATTATGAGACTAAGGTCGCAAGGGATTCGAAGACTAACCCAAAAGGGTTCTTTCAGGTATAAAGAAGTAAGATTAGGGACAAGATAGGCCCACTTAAGAGTAACTCAGGACAGATCACGGACAGTGATAAGGATATGTGTGAAATTTTCAATACTTACTTCCTCTCAGTTTTTACTCAGGAAGATACTAGCGTAATTCGATTGGTTTAACTAGTGACATGGTCCTCAGACAAATAGAGAAATTAAAACCTAACAAATCCCCAGGCCCTGATGAACTGTTTGCAAGAGTTTTAAAGGAATGTAAAGAGGAACTTAGCAAACCTCTGGCAAATCTTTTCAATATCACTACAAACTGGTATAGTGCCAGACAAGTGGAAAAGGGCAAATGTAATACCTATTTACAAGGCAGGTGACAGGTCCTTAGCTTCGAACTATAGACCAATAAACCTTACCTCCATAGTTGGTAAATTTATGGAATCAATAATTGCCGAGGCAATTCGTAGCCATCTTGAAAAGCATAATTTACTAACTTTTTTCACTAAGGTGTTTGAGGAGGTAGATCATGGTAATGAATATGATATTCTGTATATGGACTTCAGTAAGGCTTTCGATAAAGTTCCACATCAGAGGCTACTGAGGAAACGTAAGGCACTCGGAATAGGAGGAGAATTTTTTTCCTGGGTAGAGGCATGGTTGACTAATAGGCGGCAGAGAGTTTGCATAAATGGAGAGAAATCAGAATGGGGGCACGTCTCAAGCGGTGTTCCACAGGGGTCAGTTTTGGGCTCCCTGTTGTTTACAATTTACATAAACGACATAGATGAGGGAATAAATAGCAACATAAGCAAATTTGCTGATGGCACCAAAATAGGCCGTCCAATTCATTCTAATGAGGACATGATTTGAATAGACTAATTCAGTGGTCTGAGAAGTGGCAGATGCAGTTTAATGTAGACAAATGCAAAGTTCTAAATGTTGGGCAGGACAATAACCATGCCACATATACACTGAATAATGTAGATCTTAATACTTGTGATTGCGAGAAGGATTTAGGAGTTCTGGTTAGTAGTAATCTGAAATTAAGACAACAGTTCTTCAACTCTATATATCTTTGGTTAGGCCTCATTTAGATTATGCTGCACAGTTCTGGTCACCGTATTACAGAATGGATATAAATGCACTGGAAAACGTACAGAGGAGGATGACAAAACATTCTCAGGGCTAAGGGGAACCACTGTGAGGAGAGATTGAAGGAACTGAACCTGACCATCTTGGCGGAGAAGAAGGCTGATGGAGACATGATAACGACGTGCAAAATTATCTTGGTGGTTGAAAAGTAGAACGAACTGAATGATGTAGTGGAGTATAGGTATCACCCATGAGGTCAGAAAACAGTAATTCCAGTCAAAGCAATGAGAGGAGGCGGGGCCAGGAGCTGAGCCTCGACCCACGTAAACACATTACGGTGAGTAAACAAGCATGTAATTGCTAGAAGGGAGTATACTATAAACTCTAATCACACAATAGAGCGCAGAACTTGAGAGTGTTAATGTCAGGGTTCTCACTTCAAGGTCACAACAATGTCACTGTCATATCTGCCAGCAAACTGATAACTTTCTAAACAAGGGATGCCATGCCAGTTGTGGTACTTTTAAAGCCACTTGTTCTCTTTAGGCTGGAATACTGCTGTACACTAACAGCTCCATTCAAGGCAGGTGAATGTACAGAATGTACAGAGAACCTTCACCCCACCTTAATTACTGGGAATGTTTGGAGTCTCTTAACCCCCTGGAGCGCAGGAGAAAGAGACAAATCATAATCTACACCCTGAAGATTCTGGAGGGACTGGTCCCAAATCTGCATACGTAAATCACTCCCTACGAAAACTAAAGACTAGACAGAGGGAGCAATATACCTGCAGTGAACAGCAGGAGTGTCCAAGACTGTTCAACAGCCTCCCACTGTTGCATTCAAAAGGACACTGGACAGATACCTACTCTGTGGTTCGTACGTTAGATTGCGTGCTGCCCTCAGTAATAGTCTTGTTGATCAGGCCCTTATCCACCGCGAGGCCTGGTCAAGGACTGGACCGCGGGGGCGTTGACCCTTGGAACGACCTCCAGGTAGGTAGACATGCTTACTACCATTGTTGAGAAAGTTAAACCTGGCAGTCGGATACCGTAGATTCTTAGTGCTGAGAGTGACCTGCTGGGAGTGACCTGCTGAGAGTGACCTGCTGGGAGTGAACTGCTGAGAGTGACCTGCTAATAGTGACCTGGTGGGAGGGTAAACTGATGTAAAAGTGAAAAAGTGCTCTCCAAGGGTAACAAACCGCTGTGAGGAGTGACATAAACCGGTGCGAGGGGTGACATAAACCGGTGCGAGGGGTGACAAACTGCTGTGATGGTGACATGTCAGTCCATGTCACTTTCCCTGTCAGTCCATAAATATATATGATTTTAAAATTGATTTTTATGTGTCTATTTTGTTTTTATTGCATTAGTGTCCTCTGTCAGTTAGTGCATGTCCCTCTGTCAGTTAGTGCATGTCCCTCTGTCAGTGCATGTCCTTCTGTCAGTTAGTGCATGTTCCTCTGTCAGTGCATGTCCTTCTGTCAGTTAGTGCATGTCCTTCTGTCAATTAGTGCATGTCCCTCTGTCAGTGCATGTCCTTCTGTCAGTTAGTGCATGTCCTTCTGTTAGTTAGTGCATGTCCCTCTGTCAGTGCATGTCCTTCTGTCAGTTAGTGCATGTCCTTCTGTCAGTTAGTGCATGTCCTTCTGTCAGTTAGTGCATGTCCTTCTGTCAGTGCATGTCCTTCTGTCAGTTAGTGCATGTCCTTCTGTCAGTTAGTGCATGTCCTTCTGTCAGTTAGTGCATGTCCTTCTGTCAGTTCATGTCCTTCTGTCAGTTAGTGCATGTCCTTCTGTCAGTTAGTGCATGTCCTTCTGTCAGTTAGTGCATGTCCCTCTGTCAGTGCATGTCCTTCTGTCAGTTAGTGCATGTCCCTCTGTCAGTGCATGTCCTTCTGTCAGTTAGTGCATGTCCTTCTGTCAGTTAGTGCATGTCCTTCTGTCAGTTAGTGCATGTCCTTCTGTCAGTTAGTGCATGTCCTTCTGTCAGTTAGTGCATGTCCTTCTGTCAGTTAGTGCATGTCCTCTGTCAGTTAGTGCATGTCCCCTGTCAGTCCATGGTCCTCTTGTCAGTCTTGTCCATGTTCCTCTGTCAGTCCATGTCACTCTGCCTGTCAATCCATATGTATGATTTTAAAATTTATTTTTAATTTATTTTTATTTATATATATTTTTATGATTTTTGAGGCTTATTGCTGTTTATTGATGTTTATTAGGAGACGACAAGCTGCGTGTCGTTACGTCGTCGCTGTAGTCGTGGTCATGGTCAGGTGAGGCGGGTCTCAACGAGGTCACAACTAGAAGTGAGGCGGGACTCAAGTACACGAGGTCACAACTAGAAGTGAGGCAGGTCTCAGGTACACGAGGTCACAACTAGAAGTGAGGCGGGTCTCAAGTACACAAGGTCACAACTAGAAGTGAGAAAGGTTTCAGGTACACGAGGTCACAACTAGATGTGAGAAAGGTTTCAGGTACACGAGGTCACAACTAGAAGTGAGGCGGGTCTCAGGTACACGAGGTCACAACTAGAAGTGAAGCGGGTCTCAGGTACACAAGGTCATGCTCAGGTGTGGTCATGGTCAGGTGTGGTCATGATCAGGTTTGGGCAAGGTCAGGTGTGGTCATAGTCAGGTGTGGGCATGGTCAGATGTAGTCATGGTCAAGTGTGCACAGGGTCATAGTGAGGTGTGGTCATGGTGAAGTGAGGTCATGGAAATTGTAAGTGAGGTGTGGTCATGGTGAAGTGAGGTCATAGGTGGAGGATGTGGTCATAGTGAGGTGGGGGCAGGATCAGGTGTGGACAGGGTCAGTTGTGGTCAGGGTCAAGTGTGGTCATGGTCAGGTGTGCACAGGGTCAGGTGTGGTCATGGTCAGGTGTGCAAAGGGTCAGGTATATTCATGGTCAGGTGTGCGAAGGGTCAGGTGTAGTCATGGTCAGGTGTGTGTGCAGGGTCAAGTGTAGTCATTGTCAGGTGTGGTCATGGTTAGGTGGTCAGGGTCACGTGTGGGCAGGGTCAGTTGTAGTCAGGGTCAGGTGTGGTCATGGTCAGGCGTGTGCAGGGTCATAGTGAGATGTGGTCATAGTGAGATGTGGACATATTGAGGTGAGGTGAAAGTGAGGTGAGGTTATAGTGAGGTGTGGTCATGTGGTCATTGGTTAGGTGTGGGCAGGGTAACGTGTGGGCAGGGTCAGTTGCAGTCAGGGTCAGGTGTGGTCATGGTCAGATGTGTGCAGGGTCAGTTGTGGTCAGGGTCAAGTGTGGTCATTGTCAGGTGTGGTCATGGTGAGGTGTGTGCAGGGTCAGGTTTGGTCATAGTCAGG
>WNWK01037995.1:0-18173 GCA_009830355.1 Cherax destructor | reverse complement strand
CCACCCTTTTTCCCAAATTATGTCTATTGCTGCCCTAAACCTGCAGTCGGTCCTCACTCCCGTCTGAACATTTTTGCCTCCAGCACTGGCAGATTGGATTGCCCCCATTACCTCTCATGATTCGTCCAGACGGCTAAAAATATCCTCCCCCCCAGCCCCAGGAAAGAAAACCCTCTGTCCCCTACTCCTATCAATCAAACAGAAATATCCATGTCCTAACCTGACGCCCCCAACAAAAACAATTTTTTTACCTTCCTTTGTGTCCTTCGTGGGACGCTCCCAAAAGTCGACTCACATTTCGGGACCCGGAGAAGGGGTTGTTTTTCCCAAACATTCCCCTGGGTCTTTTTTTTCCCCCCCACCCCCCTTTTGACCAACGCCCCAGGGTTTTTAGCCACTGCCCGGTTTCCTTTTGGCGGGGTTCCCAACGGAGGATTACTACAATCCTTTGTTTCCCAGCCAGTCCTGTATCTCAAGCTTAGCTCCCCCTCAGTTCTTCCTTCAGCTGCTGGTGAGTGGGTCAAGAGGGCATCTTCTTCAGATTGACAAAGGGGACACAAGACACGTCTTCACTGAGTTAAGCCCCGGTCCCCAAAAATTTTGTTGACACTGTAAAAGTGTTCTTTATTGGTTTACACTGTAAGTTCTTGTCTTGACACTGTAACAAAATGTTAATTGATTGTCTTTACACTGTAACAAGTGTTCATTGTTTTGTTGACACTGTCACAAGTTTCATTGATTGTGTTGACATGAACAAGTGTTCATTGATTGTGTTGACACTGCCCCAAGTGTTCATTGATTGTGTTGACACTGAACAAGTGTTCAGTGATTTGTGACACTGTCAAAGTGTTTTGTTTTGTTGACACTGTAACAAGTGTTCATTATTTTTGAAATGTCACAAGTTTCATTGATTGTGTTGACACTAACAAGTGTTCATTGATTGTGTTGACACTGTAACAAGTGTTCATTGTGTTGACACTGTCACAAGTGTTCATTGATTGTGTTGACACTGTAACAAGTGTTCATTGATTGTGTTGACACTGTAACAAGTGTTCATTGATTGTGTTGACACTGTAACAAGTGTTCATTGTGTTGACACTGTCACAAGTGTTCATTGATTGTGTTGACACTGTCACAAGTGTTCAGTGATTGTGTTGACACTGTTACAAGTGTTCATTGATTGTGTTGACACTGTTACAAGTGTTCATTGATTGTGTTGACACTGTCACAAGTGTTCAGTGATTGTGTTGACACTGTTACAAGTGTTCAGTTATTGTTCTGATAATGGTACAATAAATTATTTAAGTGGTTCTGAATCAGAGTTTACTGAAGAAGTTTAGTGTAACTCTTCAAATAACGCTTTGCTACCAGTTTAGTGAGAAGAATTAGGTCACTCTTTCTATCACATCTATCTTGTGCAATGATTCAATGCAACTAACACTCTAACTTTGTCTCAGTGACAATGTGACACTCTAACACTCTAACTTTGTCTCAGTGACAACGTGACACTCTAACACTCTAACTTTGTCTCAGTGACAACATGACACACTAACACTCTAACTTTGTCTCAGTGACAACATGACACACTAACAATCTAACTTTGTCTCAGTGACAACATGACACACTAACACTCTAACTTTGTCTCAGTAACAACATGACACACTAACACTCTAACTTTGTCTCAGTGACAACGTGACACACTAACACTCTAACTTTGTCTCAGTAACAACATGACACACTAACACTCTAACTTTGTCTCAGTGACAACATAATACACTAACACTCTAACTTTGTCTCAGTGACAACGTGACACACTAACACTCTAAATTTGTCTCAGTGACAACATGACACCCATATTTCTGCTTAGTGAAGGCATCTAGTTCAACCTGCCCAGCAAATATTTTAACCTAGACGCCTAGTCAAGCGTCTGATACACAAGGTGTTGTTAGTGAAGTGATACGGATTACGTTGTCTACTATATTTTATATTTGAGAATATAAACAGGTTACTTTTCAAGCCATATAAGAAAAACAAATATCCTGAGACGCGAAATTTCTTGATGTTTTTCTTATCCTAATAAAAAGTTGATAGAACCTGTACACACACATACACACAAACACAAACACACACACAACACACACACACAACACACACACAAACAAATATACAACAGGCCTAGTGTCTAATCGACATGTGCCTAGGACAAAATGGTAACTAACACACACACACAAATGTAGTTCCCATTTATAAGAAAGAAACGAGGCACTAAACGATAGACCAGTGTCACTGACATGTTTAGTGTGCAAAGTCATGGAGAAGATTATCAGGAGATTAGTAGAGAACCTGGAACGGAACAAGATTATAAACGACAACCAGCACGGATTCAGGGAAGGCAAATCCTTTGTCACAAACTGAAGTAAGATACGAGAGAGAGGGGTGGATTGATTTCATTTTTTTGGACTGCAAGAAGGCCTTCGACAGTTCCCCACAGGAGATTAGTACAGAAGCTAGAGGATCAGGCATGTATAACAGGAAGGGCACTACAATGGATCAGAGAATACCTGACAGGTAGGCAACAACGGGTCATGGTACGAGATGAGGTATCACAATGGGCGCCTGTGACGAGCGGGGTTCCACAGGGGTCAGTCCTAGGACCAGTGCTGTTCTTGGTATATGTGAATGACATGACGGTAGGGATAGACTCAGAAGCGTCCCTGTTTGCAGATGATGTGAAGTTAATGAAAAGAATCAAATCAGATGAGGATCAGACAGGGCTACAAAGTGACCTGGACAGGCTGGACACCTGATCCACCAACTGGCTACTCGAATTTAACCCCGCCAAATGCAAAGTCATGAAGATCGGGGAAGGGCAAAGAAGACCGCAGACTGAGTATATGCTAGATGGCCAAAGACTGCAAACTTCACTCAAGGAGAAAGATCTTGGGGTGAGTATAACACCGAGCACGTCTCCGGAACCACACATCAACCAGATAACTGCTGCAGCATAAGAGCGCCTGGCAAACTTTAGAATAGCGTTCTGATACCTCAGTAAATAATCGTTCAAGACACTGTTCACCGTGTACGTCAAGCCGTACTGGAGTACGCAGCACCAGTTTGGAACCCACACCTGGTCAAGCACGTCAAGAAATTAGAGAAAGTGCAAAGGTTTGCAACAAGGCTAGTTCCCGAACTAAGGGGAATGTCCTACGAAGTAAGGTTAAGGGAAATCGGCCTGACGACACTGGAGGACAGGAGGGTTAGGGAAGATATGATAACGACATACAAAATAATGCGAGGAATAGATAAGGTGGACAGAGACAGGATGTTCCAGCGATGGGACACTCAGACGAGCCTAAGGGATGTTAGGAAGTATTTCTTCAGTTACAGAGTTGTCAGGAAGTGGAATAGTTTGGCAAGTGAGGTAGTGGAGGCAGGAACCATACATAGCTTTAAGACGAGGTATGATAAAGCTCACGGAGCAGGGAGAGAGAGGACTTAGTAAGGATCAGTGAAGAGGCGGGGCCAGGAGCTGAGTCTCGATCCCTGGAACCACAAATAAGTGAGTACACACATATACCGCAGGTAATACTGACTGTGTATTTTAAGATGGATGCTGCAGTCCATAGGGGGAGATAGCGGGTTATTATCTGACCTACAAGTGAAAGGCACTTGTACCAGGTCTCTTGTGAGGGGTCCCACCATCACGTCATTCACAGTGTATGGCAGATCATCACTGATGTTGCTGCTACTGCTACTGCTGCTGCTGCTGTTGCTGCTACTGCTACTGCTACTGCTCACCAGGTAGCTGGTGTTATCTAGCAGCTTCGCACCATGCCACCACGTTACTCTCGGCGCTGGGAAACCTGAAGAAGGAGAAGCACTAAATGAAACAAAGATTGTTTTAAGATTAACTCCGAACAACTACAAGCATAGAATTATCTGAGGAAGCCAAACAAGGCGTCTTATTTCCGTTGTGGTTCTAAGGATCTTTCCCAGGACACGACCCAGCCCACTTGACTAACATCCAGGCACCTGTTTACTGCAACTTGTCAGTAGAGTTCTCCACTATCACATGATCAGTTATGCACCTCCTCAAGGTAAGGAATACTCAATTTCATCTGTTCCATTGCAAGAATTATTACTTTAGCGTCCTGTTACTCAAGTGTCTGGCACCTGGTGACTTTTTTGTTATTGCCACAGATTTCTGGCAAACATTTTGTTGTTCGGTAAAAAACACACAGGCACCGTGGCCTGGTAGCTAAAGCTCTCGCTTCACACGGCGAGTGTCTGGGTTCGATTCCCGGCGAGAGTAGAAACATTGGACTTGTTTCCTTGCACCCGTTGTCTATTTTCACCCATAAGTAAAATGGGTACCTGGGTGGTGGTGTGGGTCGCATCCCGGGACAAAATTGACCTAATTTGCCCGAAATTCTCTGCATAACAAGGAGCTTTCTATATAGCAGTATGTCACTGATGTCAGCTATGGTCTGTATACTTTGTACATGTAGTTGTACAAATAAATATAATAATAATAATAATAATAATAATAATAATAATAATAATAATAATAATAATAATAATAATAATAATAATAATAATTATTATATTATTATTATTATTATTATTATTATTATTATTATTATTATTATTATTAATGTTACATCTGTGTACTTTTGCCTAACATTCTGTCGGAAATTCTATCATTATTAGCAGCATTTTGTTGCTACCTCAGACTTCCGGTTATTGTTCGGTTGCTGCTTCAGATTTCCGTCTAGTATTTAATTGCATCATCAAAAGCTAGGTCTAACCAAAAACTAAATTTTATTCTTTCCCTGACCTATAGTTCCACAAGGCACTCCAAGTTTAAGACATATATATATATATATATATATATATATATATATATATATATATATATATATATATATATATATATATATATATATATATATATATATATATATATATGGGAAAACTTTACTTATTTGTTCTTGCACTTCCTTGTCTTATACCGAGGTGAATTTAACGTTTATTTTGGTATTATCGGCGAATAATGATACGATTCTGAGGCCAGCATTTTTGTTTACGTCCGCTGTGAGGGTAAGAAAGAGTAAAGGAGCCAGAACCGTGTATATATATATATATATATATATATATATATATATATATATATATATATATATATATATATATATATATATATATATATATATATATATATATATATATATTATATATATATATATATATATATATATATATATATATATATATATATATATATATATATATATATATATATATATATATATATATATATACCTAGCCCAGTGGCTAGCGCGTCGGTCTGGAGTTTTATAACAGTGATCGCTTGTTCTATCCTCACCCGTGGTATGTTTTTTTTTTCTGAGGGCAATGTGTGGTATGAATATTATTCAGAGAATTTGTAGTTTGAAGATTATAAGGGAATTATAAAATGTAATATTCAGAGAGCTGAGGAGGGTGGTAAAGGTGATTTGCACACCATCAGGCGTGTATGAGCTTGTTAGACATGAGTGAATGGAAGGAAGTGGTTTTTATGATTTGACATGCTGTTGGTGTGTGAACAAGGTAACGGTTGGTATCTTTGAAATAAACACACACACACACTCACACACACACACACACACACACACACACATAGCCCCGGTGGCTAAAGCTCTCGCTTCACGCACGGAGGGCCCGGGTTCAATTCCCGGCGGGGCGGAAACATTTCGAAGTGTTTCCTTACACACACACACACACACACACACACATACAACAGATCTAATGTCTAGTCGACATGTGCCTAGGACAAAATGGTAACTAACACACACATTCACTCACACACACACACACATTCACTCACACTCACACACACTCAAACATACACACACAGACACACACACACACAATTGTTCGTGTATTAGCAACAATATTATTACCAGTTTATAAGTAGTAACTTTTAGTAGCAGTGCTTAGTAGTATTCTAGAATTAGAATTAGAATAGGTAGACACTGTGGACGAGGTGCCAAGACGCACACACACACACACACTTGAAGTAGTCGAGGTGTAGTAGACCATACAGCTGTTCTTGTATTAGCAATAATATTTTTATCAGTTATATAGATAATAGTATTCTTTTTAGATTTTGTAGCTAAGAAAGGTAGGAAGAAAATTCAAAGACATGGCGGAGCGCAGGCGCAGTGAGTCAGCGGTAAACAAACACACGCACACACACACACTCACATAAACCAACAGATGGGTTTGTCTTAGCCTAGATTAATAGTGTTACCCTTTTTTCTTTTTTGGAATTACAACTAGCAAATTTCTAGCACAATATTAGGCTAATATTCCTAACTTTCTGAAGTATTCCAAAAACGCTGGAAGTTCTCACAACAAGTAGATGTACCAGCTGAAACCTTACATGACGGTCACCCTCCGACCCTACCATACCCTCCCATACTAACACTACACCCTCTCCCTCCCTTCCTCCCCCACACACGCACCCTCCCTCTCTCTCTCTCTCTCTCTCTCCCTCTATTTCTCTCCCTCTCCTTCTATACCATCTCTCTCTCTTCCCCCATCTCTCTCTCCCTCTATCTCTCTCTCCCCCTTCCTATACCCTCTCTCCCTCTCTCCCCCTATCTCTTTCTCCCCCTCTATCTCTTTTCTGGGCTTGTCTTAGCCTAGCTTAGTATCATTATTCGTTATAGAATTAGTACCAGCAAAATTCTAGCATAATATTAAGAGAGTAGTCCATACCTCCCTCTCCCCCTATCCCCCTCCTTTCTCCCTCACACACAAACCCTCCCTCTCTCTCTCTCTCCCTCCCCTCTCTATACCTCCCTCTCCCCTCTATCTCCCTCTCTATACCTCCCACTCCCCCTATCTCCCCTCCCTATCCCTCCCTCTCCCTACCTCTCTCTATCCCTCTCCCTCTCCCTACCTCTCTCTCTCACTCCCCCTCTCCCTCCCTCTCCCTCTATCTCTCTATCTCCCTCCATCTCTCTCCCTCCCTCTCTCTCCCTCTACCTATCTCTCTATCTCTCTACCTCCCTCTCCCCCTCTCCCTCTCTATCTCTCTATACACCCTCTTCCACACTTCCTCTAAGCTATCTCTCTCCCCTCACCCCCTTCCCTATCCTTTCTCCCTCACCCCCTTCCCTATCCCTCTTCTTTTTCCCTTCTTCTGATACTCTCAATACATCTACAAGGGCACACCGTGGGAATATGGGCGGCTCAGGGAGAGGGGTGTCAACAAGGAGGATGATGGCCGATACGGGAAGGCCACAGTGGGAGGAGGAAATCTTCAAAAGGGAAAAGGAATGGGAGAGGAAGATATTGGTGATCACCGAGGAGGAACTCAAAAAAAGGGAAAAGGAATGGGAGAGGAAGATATTGGTGATCAGCGAGGGAATGGAGAAGAGAATAGCTGAGGAGAGTAGAAAATGGGAAATGCAAGTCAAAAAAGCAGAAGCCAAGAACCGGATCTTAGAAGTGAAGCTGCAGGGAATGACACAGAATAGAGACAAAAGTACCTGGCCAGAAACGGCGCTCGGAGCTTGTGCACCAGACACAGCCAAAGGGAATGAGGAGAAAAAAGGAAAACTCTTGTATGCACAGGCACTGGCAGACACAAGTGGGGCCCGAAGCAAGACGAGCAGGACACTAACAACACACGAGAGGGACATAGAAGAAGTAGACAGGGACAAGAAGAGCACCACAGTAACAACGAATGAGAGCACAGTAACAACACATGAGAGGGTAGACAAAGCAGCAGACACAATAAACGTGGAGACACCAACAACACACTGCAGCGGACAGGGACGTATGAGCAGGCCGGACACACAAAGGAACACAGAGGATACAACCACGACAGCAACGGGAGAGGCTAATGCATCTCTGATGAGGCAATGGGAGACACAGTGGGAGGAGGAAAGGGAGAAGTCGATCTTTATCTATGGCCTTAAGGAAGTTGAAGGGGACACCCATGACAGAAGAAAACGGGAGGAGAAAGAAAGGATCGAAGGTATCATGCTAGCAATAGGGGGAGACACGTCCCAAGTGACAAATTTTCGGAGAATCGGGTGGTACACAAGGGGAAGAAATCGACCTCTCAAGGTAATCTTCAAAGTAGAATCAGCCCGTACCACGATCCTGCAAGAGAAAGCATGGCTGAGGACGAATCAGGGGTACCGGAATGTATACATAGATCGGGACAGAATGCAGGAAGAAAGGGAGGCCCGGAAGGAGCAGATATGTATATATATATATATATATATATATATATATATATATATATATATATATATATATATATATATATATATATATATATATATATATATATATATACATATATATATATGCAAAAAGATCACAGTAAACAGGTGATATCAAAATATGCAAGAAACCACTATGAAAAATAGAAGAATTCAGCGCTTTCGTGACTACTCACATTATCATTATGTGAGTAGTCACGAAAGCGCTGGAATTCTTCTATTTTTCATAGTGGTTTTTCTTATATATATATATATATATATATATATATATATATATATATATATATATATATATATATATATATATATATATATATATATATATATATATATATACATACATATATATATATATATATATATATATATATATATATATATATATATATATATATATATATGTATGTATATATATATGTGTGTGTGTGTGTGTGTACTCACCTAATTGTGGTTGCAGGGGTCGAGACTCAGCTCCTGGCCCCGCCTCTTCGCTGTCTGCTACTGGGTCTCTGCTCTCCCTGCTCAATGAGCTTTATCATACCTTGTCTTAAAACTATGTATGGTTCCTGCCTCCACTATATCTTTCTCTAGACTATTCCACTTCCTGACTACTCTGTGGCTGAAGAAATGCTTCCTGACATCCTTTTGACTCATCTGAGTCCTCAGCTTCCAGTTGTGTCCCCTTGTTTCTGTGTTCCCTCTCTGAAACTTCCTGTCACTGTCTATCTTGTCAATTCCCCGCAGTATTTTGTATGTCGTTATCATGTCTCCTCTGACCCTTCTTTCCTCCAGTGTTGTTAGTCCTATTTCCCTCAATCTTTCTTCATAAGACAGACCATTGAGTTGTGGAACTAACCTTGTCGCAAACCTTTGCACTTTCTCTAGTTTCTTTACGTGTTTGACCAGGTGTGGGTTCCAGACTGGTGCTGCATATTCTAGTATGGGCCTGACGTACACGGTATACAGTGTCTTGAACGATTCCTTGTTAAGGTAACGGAACGCTAATCTTAGGTTTGCCAGTCGCCCATATGCTGCCGCAGTTATCTGGTTGATGTGTGCCTCCGGAGACGTGCTTGGCGTTATACTCACTCCAAGGTCTTTCTCATTTGCCGAGGTTTGGAGCCTTTGTCCGCCTAGCTTGTACTCTGTCAGCGGTCTTCTTTGCCCTTCTCCGATCCTCATGACTTTGCATTTGGAGGGATTGAATTCGAGAAGCCAATTGCTAGACCAGATGTCGAGCTTGTCCAGGTCTGTTTGCAGCCCTGCCTGGTCCTCTTCCGATGTGATTCTCCTCATTATTTTCACATCATCCGCGAATAGAGACACTTCTGAGTCTATCCCGTCCGTCATGTCATTTACATATACCAGGAATAACACTGGTCCTAGGACTGACCCCTGCGGTACACCGCTCGTCACAGGCGCCCACTGTGATACCTCACCACGCACCATGACCCGTTGTTGCCTCCCTTTGAGGTATTCCCTGATCCATTCCAGTGCCCTTCCTGTTATACCTGCTTGTTCTTCCAACTTTCTCTCTCCTGCCTTACCTCTGTTACTTTATCATAGAACTCTAGGAGGTTTGTTACACAGGATTTGCCTTCCCGGAATCCGTGCTGTCTGGTGTTTATTATCCTGTTCAGCTCAAGGTGTTCCACCATTCTTTTCCTGATGATTTTCTCCAGGACTTTGCACACTATACATGTAAGTGACACTGGTGTGTGTGTGTGTGTTAGTTACCATTTTGTCCTAGGCACATGTCGATTAGACACTAGGCCTGTTGTATGTATGTGTGTGTGTGTGTGTGTGTGTGTGTGTGTGTGTAAGGAAACACTTAGAAATGTTTCCGCCCCGCCGGGAATTGAACCCAGGCCCTCCGTGTTTGAAGCGAGAGCTTTAGCCACCTGGCCACCGGTGTGTGTGTGTGTGTTTGTTAGTGGTAATCTGGTGGCATCCTGTGGACTGCACTGCACCGTAGATGAGGCAGCTTTTGTAAAGTACTGAGACTGAGATATAATAACTCTTAACGCTCACAGTCGACGGTGTAAATACAGCAGCTCATAATTATGCATTTTCGTCTGAGTTCAATGAATTTTTGCTGAATTATTTCATATTTATAGAAAGTGTAGTAGTGGAGAGTGAGAGAGTTGGTACTTACCACCAGTGACGGTGCACGATAAGTTAAGCGACTCTCCTTCATGGAAGGGACCCACGTCAGAACATAACTTGATTGAAGATTCCAGATGTCTAGCGATCCCAACCACCCTCACTATGGGACCCCGGCTTGGCTTGGCTGCCCAACAAACAAACAAACCTTGACTTAATTAAAAAAAAAATTATTTGGGCAAATATATATATATATATATATATATATATATATATATATATATATATATATATATATATATATATATATATATATATATATATATATATATATATATATATATATATATATATATATATATATAACAATGTATGAGAGTATGGTGCTACCAACACTCTTATATGGGTGTCAAGCATGGATGGTGAATATTGCAACAAGGAGAAGGGCAATGTGTGGTGTGAATATTATGATTGAAGTTTAGAAGGAGGTGCGGGGTTACTAAAAGTATTATTCAGATGGCTGAGGAGGGGTTGTTAAAGTGGGACGGACATTTAGAGTAGATGGAGGAAAATAGGATGACTTTGAGGATGAATAAATCTGTAGTGGAGGGAAGGCGGGATAGGGGTTGTCCTTGGAAAGGTTGGAGGGAGGGGATAAAGGAGGAGTTGTATGTGAGGGTTTGGACATCAAGAATTTGTGAACGTGTTAGATAGGAGCGAGTGGAGGCAAGTGGTTTTTATGACTTGATGTACTGTTGGAGTGTGAGCAAGGTAACATTTACGAAAGTCGGACTTGAGTCCTGGAGGTGGGAAGTAAAGTGCCTGCACTCTGAAGGAGAGGTGGAGATATTGCAGTCTGAAGAGGCATCTGATCTGTTACATCGGCACGCCTCTGCCAAGATATATATATATATAATATATATATATATATATATATATATATATATATATATATATATATATATATATATATATATATATATATATATATATATATATATATATATATATAATAAGAACACTGCTACTACCCAAGGATTTGAACCCATGCTGCTTTGGCCCTCCTCATGGTGAGCAAAAACACATGGCGCTCTAACCCACAGGACCACGCAATCCTACAAGAATAATACCACTCGTTCGTGGGTACAATAATATAAAATACTTCTCGTTGAGCTAGGACACCAAACAGGGAGTAGAATGAAATTAGCTCAGAGGCATCCACACCACCGTATGTCCTCGGATGACGGTAAAACACCTAGCTTGGCTGGTTGCATCATTCTTGTAGGATTGCGGGGTTCTGTGGGTTAGAGCGTCACGTGCTTTCGCTCACCATGAGGCGGGCCAAAGCAGCATAGATTCGAATCCTTGGCTAGTCGCAGTGTTGTTATTGATCAATACCACCCGTTCGTGGAATTATTAATAATATATATATATATATATATATATATATATATATATATATATATATATATATATATTATATTATATATATATAATATATATATATATATATATATATATATATATATATATATATATATATATATATTAATATATATATATATAATATTTTTCATCTATATTATGATATATATGTTTATAATATATATATATATATATATATATATATATATATAAATATATATATATATATATATATTTATATATATATTATATATATCTATATATATATTTATATATATATATATATATATATATATATATATATAATATATATGATATATATATATATAATATATATATATATATATATTATATATAATATATATATGAATATATAAAGATATATATGAATAATAGTAATAGAGATAATAGAGAGAGAGAGAGAGGAGAGAGAGAATAGAGGGGTAAAGATAAAAGACAGATCATAGTCTTAAGTCACACCTACTTACCATAGACCTTAAACGACAATAGAGGAGGAGGGGAATAAGGAAGTCCACCTACGAGTAAGTCACCAGGTCCTCCAGGTCAGCTGAGGTTCAGGTGACTCGCTGTGGGGTAGTAGGAGAGGATCGTCTAGGAGAGTCACGATCTAGACCGACAGCAGAAGTCCTTACGAGCGTCAACTGATGTACAAAGAAATTAAAATCGAATTGAGCATAATTGATAGGGTGAAACATAATATACTCGGGTGAAACATAATTACACGGGCAAACATACATGTTCACGGCGAAACATATATACCGGGGTGAAAATAATTATACAGGTGAACAATATACTCGGGAAGACATCATTAACGCGCGAGCAAAGTTACTCGTGAGCGGAAACATATATACCAGGTGAACAAATTATACTCGGGTGAAACATAATTATACAGGGGAAACATAATTATAAACGGGTGAAACATAATTATACTGAAAAATTCGGTGAAACATATACTGGCATAATTATACACGGGTGAAACATAATTCATGACAAACAGGGTGAAACATAATTATACACGGGGAAACATAATTATACTCGGGTGAAACATAATTATACCGGGAAACATAATTATACACGGGGAAACATAATTATACACGGGTGAAACATAATTATACTCGGGTGAAACATAATTATACTCGGGTGAAACATAATTATACACGGGTGAAACGTAATTATACACGGGTGAAACATAATCATACTCGGGTGAAACATAATTATACACGGGGAAACATAATTATACAGGGGAAACATAATTATACAGGGTGAAACATAATTATACACGGGTGAAACATAATTATACACGGGTGAAACTAATATACTCGGGTGAAACATAATTATACTCGGGTGAAACATAATTATACTCGGGTGAAACATAATTATACACGGGCGAAACATAATTATACACGGGTGAAACATAATTATAATCGGGTGAAACATAATTATACACGGGTGAAACATAATTATACTCGGGTGAAACATAATTATACACGGGTGAAACATAATTATACACGGGTGAAACATAATATACACTCGGGTGAAACATAATTATACACGGGTGAAACATAATTATACTCGGGTGAAACATAATTATACACGGGCGAAACATAATTATACACGGGTGAAACATAATTATACACGGGTGAAACATAATTATACACGGGTGAAACATAATTATACTCGGGTGAAACATAATTATACTACGGGTGAACATACTACTAGAAATTATACACGGGTGAAACATAATTATACACGGGTGAAACGTAATTATACACGGGTGAAACATAATTATACTCGGGTGAAACATAATTATACTCGGGTGAAACATAATTATACACGGGCGAAACATAATTATACACGGGTGAAACATAATTATACTCGGGTGAAACATAATTATACACGGGTGAAACATAATTATACTCGGGTGAAACATAATTATACACGGGTGAAACATAATTATACTCGGGTGAAACATAATTATACACTGGTGAAACATAATTATACACGGGTGAAACATAATTATACTCGGGTGAAACATAATTATATACGAGAGTAACATACTCTACAGTATAATTATAACTGATTACATTATTATTCACGAGAACTTAATTATTCACGTAAACGTAATCATTTACGAAAAGATAATTGTACACTCTAGAATATAGGTGCACCTATCAGCTAGAACACACAGCCTGATTGATCAGGTTATGAACCAGGAGGAAGACCTGGGACGGGGCTGCATGGCGATGCTCCACAGAATTATTTTCACGGTAAGTCTTCTTTTTTAATATACTGTATATCAAGAAACGCTTATAACTGACAACACTGTAATGAATGTAATAAGTAGTTTGCAAAATACACTTGTTATGATGGATGTAAATAAGGCAACATGTGAAGATCACTTCAAATCATGGAACACGGTGAGTTTTGAACCTCCCTCACCACGGGTTCAAACCCCCTTCCGTTCCCTGATTTGTTTACAGTTGTGTTGTTACGATTTCGTCAGAGAAAAATCACTTACGGTTTAACACACTTATAAAAGGAGCGTAGTACCTACATGGATGATTCTTGAGCACTTATATAAAGTACCTTTCCTCCTGCTGTCTCACGCCTTATTAACCAAACACTTCCAAATGAGCAGCAATATTGACACACTCTAAAAAATGTTTACGAACTTTATATTTTCAATCTTATGTCAGGATGATATTACCTCCCAGGATGGTAGTACCACCCAAAATGGTAGTACCTCCCAGGATGGTAGTACTTACCAGATGAATGTTCCAGTGGTGTATTACCAGGATGGTAGTACTTACCAGGATGGAAGTACCTCCCAGGATGGTAGTACTTACCATGGACTCAGGATGGAGTACTTCCGGATGGAGTCTCCAAAATGGTAGTACCTCAGGATGGTAGTACCTCCCAGGATGGTAGTACCTCCCAGGATGGTAGTACTTACCAGGATGGTAGTACCTCCCAGGATGGTAGTACCACCCAAAATGGTAGTACCTCCTAGGATGGTAGTACCTCCCAGGATGGTAGTACCTCCCAGGATGGTAGTACCTCCCAGGATGGTAGTACTTCCAGGATGGAAGTACCTCCCAGGATGGTAGTACCTCCCAGGATGGTAGTACCTCCCAGGATGGTAGTACTTACCAGGATGGAAGTACCTCCCAAAATGGTAGTACCTCCCAGGATGGTAGTACCTCCCAGGATGGTAGTACTTACCAGGATGGAAGTACCTCCCAGGATGGTAGTACTTACCAGGATGGTAGTACCTCCCAGGATGGTAGTACCTCCCAGGATGGTAGTACCTACCAGGATGGTAGTACTTACCAGGATGGAAGTACCTCCCAGGATGGTAGTACCTACCAGGATGGTAGTACCTCCCAGGATGGTAGTACCTCCCAGGATGGTAGTACCTCCCAGGATGGTAGTACCTCCCAGGATGGTAGTACCTCCCAGGATGGTAGTACCTCCCAGGATGGTAGTACTTCCCAGGATGGTAGTACCTCCCAGGATGGTAGTACCTCCCAGGATGGTAGTACCTCCCAGGATGGTAGTACCTCCCAGGATGGTAGTACCTCCCAGGATGGTAGTACCTCCCAGGATGGTAGTACCTCCCAGGATGGTAGTACCTCCCAGGATGGTAGTACCTCCCAGGATGGTAGTACCTCCCAGGATGGTAGTACCTCCCAGGATGGTAGTACCTCCCAGGATGGTAGTACCTCCCAGGATGGTAGTACCTCCCAGGATGGTAGTACCTCCCAGGATGGTAGTACCTCCCAGGATGGTAGTACCTCCCAGGATGGTAGTACCTCCCAGGATAGTAGTACCTCCCAGGATGGTAGTACCTCCCAGGATGGTAGTACCTCCCAGGATGTAGTACCTCCCAGGATGGTAGTATCCAAGTCCCCAGGATGGTAGTACCTCCCAGGATGTAGTACCTCCCAGGATGGTAGTACATCCCAGGATGGTAGTACCTCCCAGGATGGTAGTACCTCCCAGGATGGTAGTACCTCCCAGGATAGTAGTACCTCCCAGGATTGTAGTACCTCCCATGATGGTAGTACCTCCCAGGATGGGAGGTACTACCATCAGCATTCCTTTCTGAGGTGTCGGAATGCTATTTTAAGGTTTGTCTGGCGCCCATATGCTGCAGCAGTTATTTGGTTGTATGACTCAGAAGATGTGCTCGGTATTACACTCCCCTCAAGATCCTTTTCATTGAGTGAGATTTGCACTCTTTGGCCACCTAGCCTGTACTCTGTTTGGGATCTTCTTTGCCCTTCCTCAATCTTCATGACTTTGCATTTGGTGTGGTTAAACTCCAGCAGCCAGTTGCTGGACCATGCCTGCAGCCTGTCCAGATCCCTTTACAGTTCTGCCTGGTCCTCGTCTTATTGGATTTTTCTCATCAACTTCACATCATCTGCAAATAGGGACACTTCTGAGTTTGTCCCTTCCGTCATTCACATATACCAAAAACAGCACCGGTCATTGGACTGACCCCTGTGGAACCCCGCTCATCACAGGCGCCCACTCTGACACCTCGCCACGTACCATGACTCGTTGTTACCTTCCTGTCAGGAATTATCTGATCAATTAAAGTGTCTCTCCTGTTATCCCTGCCTGATCCTCTAGCTATCGCACTAATCTCTTGTGTGGAACTGTGTCGAAGGCCTTCTTGCAGTTCAAGAAAATGCAATCAACCCACCCATCTCTCTCGTGTCTTACTTCCGTCACCTTGTAAAACTCCAGTAGGTTTGTGACACAGGATTTCCCTTTCCTGAAACTGTGATGTTGTCGTGCATAAGTTCATTCCTTTCTAGGTGCTCCACCACTCTTCTCCTGATAATCTTCTCCATGACTTTCCTTACTACATATGTCAGTGACTCTGGTCTGTAGTTTAGTGCTGCGTGTCTCTCTACTTTCTTAAAAATTGGGACTACATTTGCTGTATTCCATATATCAGGTAGCTATATAGTCGCCCTGTTTCGATAGATGTGTTGAAAAGTGTTGTTAGTGGTACAAACAGCTCCTCTGCGAGTGTATAAGTGTGTGTACTTACCTAGTTCTGACTGAAATGGTTGAATCACAGCTCCTGGTCCCGGAGCTGTGTGTGTGTTTGTGTGTACACACCTATTTGTGGTTGCAGGGGTCGATTCATAGCTCCTGGCCCCACCTCTTCACTGGCCGCTACTGGGTCACTCTCCCTGCGCCATGAGCTTTATCATACCTCTTCTTAAAGCCATTAATGGAACCTGCCTTCACTACATCGCCTTCCAAAACTACTTCCTGACCACTCTATGACTGAAGAAATACTTCCTAACACCCCTGTGATTCATCTGAGTCTTCAACTTCCAACTGTGTCCCCTTGTTGCTGTGTCCCATCTCTGGAACATTCTGTCTCTGTCCACCTTGTCAATTCCTCTCAGTATTTTATATGTCGTTATCATATCCCCCCAATATCTCCAGTCCTCCAGTGTTGTCAGGTTGATTTCCCTTAACCTCTCCTCGTAGGACATACTCCATAGCTCCGGGACTAGTCTTGTTGAAAACCTTTGCACTTTCTCTAGTTTCTTTACATGCTTATCTAGGTGTGAGTTCCAAACTTGTGCTGCATACTCCAATATGAGCCTAACGTACACAGTGTACAGGGTCCTGAACGATTCCTTATTAAGATGTCGGAATGCTGTTCTTAGGTTTGCTAGGCGCCCATATGCTGCAGCAGCTATTTGGTTGATGTGTGCCTCAGGAGATGTGCCTGGTATTATACTCACCCCAAGATCATTTTCCTTGAGTGAGGTTTGTAGTCTATGCCCCCTTAGACTGTACTCCGTCTGCGGTCTTTTTTACCTTTCCCCAATCTTCATGACTTTACACTTGGTTGGGTTGAACTACAGGAGCCAATTGCTGGACCAGACTTGCTGCCTGGTCCTCGTCTGATTGAATTCTTCTCATCAAATTCACATCATCTGCAAACAGGGACACTTCGGAGTCTATTCCTTCAGTCATGTCGTTCACAAATACCAGAAACAGCACTGGTCCTAGGACTGACCCCTGTGGAACCCCACTCGTCACAGGCGCCCACTCTGACACCTCACCAAGTACTGTGTCAAACGCCTTTTTACAGTCCAAGAAAATGCAATGGACCCACCCCTCTCTCTCTCTTGTCTTACTGCTGTCACGTCCCTGAAACCGTGTTGGAAGTCGTTGATAAGCTCATTCCTTTCTAGGTGCTCCACCACTCTTCTCCTGATAATCTTCTCCATGACTTTGCATACTATACATGTCAGTGACACTGGTCTGTAGTTTAGTGCTTCA
>WNWK01037994.1:0-18173 GCA_009830355.1 Cherax destructor | reverse complement strand
AGATGCCGTCTGAGGTCAATGTGGGGGTGGAATATAATGCAGAAATTGATTTTGGGAAATTAGGGGGAGGTGGGGGATTCCCAAAACGATTGTCCAGGAGAGCTGAGGGGGGGTTGTTGAGGTGGTTTGGACATGTAGAGAGAATGGAACGAGACAGAGTGATTTCCCGAGAGTGTATAAACCCGTAGGGAGGGAAGGGGTGGGGCCGGCCTGGGAAAAGGGTTGGAGGGGGGGGTAAAGGAAGTTTTGGGGCGAGGGCTTGGATTTCCAGCAAGCATGTGTGAGCGATTTGATAGGAGGAATGGAGGCATAGGGTTTTTTAATACTTGACGTGCTGTTGGAGGTGAGCAAAGTAACATTTATGAAGGGATTCAAAAAAACCGGCAGGCCGGATTTTGAGTTCTGGAGATGGGAAGTACGGGCCGGCACTCTGAAGGGGGGTGAAAAATGTTGCATTTTTATAACTGTAGTGTAAAGCACCCTTCTGGCAAGACAGTGATGGAGTGAATGATGATGAAAGTTTTTTTTTTTCGGGCCAATTCTCCCTTTTGGTGGGAATGGGCCGATGTGTTAATAAAAAAAAATAAAATTTTTGTTGGCCTCAAATTTGCTGCCAGCTAATATTTTATGCCTCAGCTCAACTGTTTGGGTGTCCTAACTCCTTGTTTTTCCTAGGAAAAAAAAAAATTGGTAGGACATATAAAAAAGGGTGTTTGACTTTCCCTTTATATGAATATTAGTACAGTGGTAACAGTACAAAATGATAACATTTAATTATGTCAACATACCATTCATATTTATTTTATAATACTTTAAAGGAACACACGTTACGGGCAAACAGAAAAAATACATTCCAACATCTTTTTTTTTCAACAAATCAGCCGTTTCCCCCCAAAGGGGGGTTGGGCCCCAAAGAAAAAAACAAAAGTTTCTCTTTTTAATTTTAGTAATGTATACAGGAGAAGGGGCTACCCCCTTGCTCCTGGCATTTTAGTCGCCTCTTTGGGGCCCCATGGCTTACAAGGAAAAATTTGTTCCACTTCCCCATGGAGATAAGGGGGAAATAAAAAACAAGAACTAGTAAGAAAATAGAAGAAAATCCAGGGGGGGTTTTATATACGTATATGCTTGTACATGAATGTGTAGTGTGACCTAAGTGAAAGTGAAGTAGCAAGATATACCTGAAATTTTGGGTTTTTAAATGAAACAAAAAAAAGACCCCAAAGCAATCCTACCATCATGAAAAAAACAATTACAGGCAGAAAGTCAAACACTGTAATTTTTTTCCCATATACTGAGAGGTAACACTCCATTAATTAATTGAAATTTATTGTATGATGTTTTGTACATAGTTTTTTTAAGGGCTCACAAATTATGAGCACATATGGAGAAGGGTGGTATGGGAAAAACCAAACAAACTCCCCCTCCCTCTCCCTCTTGTGTATAACACTGTTTCCCGGGTTAATGTAGTGATTAGTAACTATTATAAATTATTATTTACCCTGCTGGGTTTAAATAGGCAAAAACCCCTTGTATTGTAAATAATTGTGAAGTAGCAGTTTGTAAACCACATGTAGCCATGTTAGTTTTTGGATTGGTGGCTGTGGAGATTTATAAACTGCACCAGGTAGCACCCCCCTTTTTTAACTACACTGTGCACATAAAAGCCGAAAAAGGGATCATTTTCAAGTACTGCATTTTTTTTTTTTCCCAGAATATTCCGCCAAAACTGAGGTGCCCATTGTGAATACCTTAAATTTGCCAGCCTTTTTTCTGGGGGGGTATTCAGCTGATCTGTGCCCCCGGCCCAAAAACTTTGACTACATCACCTGAAAGTCCTTTCCTTTTAGGGGGAAGGGGGTGTCCCTTTTTTTCCTACAGCTTAAGCCCTTTCCCTTGGGGAGTCATCATTTACCCACACACACATACATACATAGCTTTAAGAAGAGGTATGACAAAGCTCATGGAGCGGGAAGAGAGACCACAAAGGGGAGTTGAAGAGGCGGGGCCAGGAGCTGTGACTCCCACCCCCGCAACCACAGCTAGGTGAGTACACCCCACCCTTCCCAAATTACGACATGCCCGACATACGACCAATTGACTTTTAAACCCTGTTTTGTGTGCAAATGTTCTGGGAAATAAACAACTGTTTGTGCTGTACACATGTTTCTCCTAAACCTTTCAGAATAAAAAAACAGTACTAACAGCATAAAAAGTAAAGTAAAAAATGAAAAAAACCAAAATAAAACAATCAAATAAAATCATTAATAATGTGATGCTGATATTCAGTAGTAAGGTTCGACTTTTCTGTACGTCCAAATTTTTACCCCTTCGACTGGTTAGTCGGAACCAAGCTCGGCCAAGTCGGGTGGACCTATACACACACTCACACCAGGGGGGCCAAAAACTGCAAACCCACTCAAAAAAAGAAAGATCTTGGGGTGAGTATAATACCGAGCACGTCCCCGGGAAGCACACATCAACCAGATAACTGCTGCAGCATATGGGCGCCTGGCAAACCTGAGAATAGCTTCCGATACCTCAGTAAGGAATCGTCAAGACACTACACCGTGTACGTCAGGCCCATATTGAGTATGCAGCACGAGTTTGGAACCCACACCTGGTCAAACACGTCAAGAAATTAGAGAAAGTGCAAAGATTTGCAACAAGGCTAGTTCCAGAGCTAAGGAAATGTCCTACAAAGTAGGGAAATAGGCCTGACAACACTGGAGGACAGGAGGGTCAGGGAGACATGATAACGACATACAAAATATTGTGAGGAACAGATAAGGTGGACAGACAGGATGTTCCAGAGATGGGACACAGAAACAAGGAGTCACAATTGGAAGTTGAAGACTCAGATGAGTCAAAGGGATGTTAGGAAGTATTTCTTCAGTCACAGAGTTGTCAGGAAGTGGAATAGTCTGGAAAGTGAGGTAGTGGAGGCAGGAACCATACATAGCTTCAAGACAAGGTAAGATAAAGCTCAAGGAGCAAGGAAAGAGAGGACCTAGTAGCGATCAGTGAAAAGGCGGGGCCAGGAGCATTCCAATACCTCACTAAGGAATCGTTCAAGACTCTATACACCATATACGTCAGGCCTATACTGGAGTATGCAGCACCAGTTTGGAACCCACACCTGGTCAAGCATGTCAAGAAACTAGAGAAAGTGCAAAGGTTTGCAACAAGACTAGTCCCAGAGCTAAGGGAATTGTCCTACGAAGAAAGGTTAAGGGAAATCGGCCTGACGACACTAGAGGACAGGAGGGTTGGGGAAGACATGATGACGACATAAAAAATACTGCGAGGAATAGATAAGGTGGACAGAGACAAGATTTTCCCAGAGAGGGACACAGAAACAAGGGGTCACAATTGGAGTTGAAGACTCCTATGAGTCAAAGAGATGTTAGGAAGTATTTCTTCAGTCATAAAGTTGTCAGGAAGTGGAATAGCATAGAAAGTGACGTAGTGGAGACAGGAACCATACATAGTTTTAAGACGAGGTTTGATAAAGCTCATGGAGCAGGGAGAGAGAGGACCTAAGTAGCAATCAGTGAAGAGGAGGGGCCAGGAGCTATGACTCGACCCCTGCAACCACAAACAGGTGAGTACAAATAGGTGAGTACACGCATGCACACGCACACACACACACACACGCATGCGTGGACTATTCTTATATCCAAGGTGTTATTACTAGAATATTAACAAGGTTTTTTTTGAGTTATGTTCTTGTATATCCATACTAGTCCACCTCCAAGGTTATGTTGAGGGTTCCCAGCATTAACAGTATGCTCATCAAGAGGCAGTGATCCTTGAGAGAAGCACAAACAAACACCTGTCATCTATAATGCTTCTTCTGCAGAAGGTCCATGCTCTTCTACATTATCTGTTTCAGTGTCAGGCCAGAGTTCTTTCTATGTACTTTTCAGTCACTGGATGGCCATTCTCCCAGAGTCTGGTGCTTGCCTGAGGACACATTCAATCGCCAAACTTCCACAAGTTATTTCTCAATATTATACTGTGTCCTTCAGTCTGGTCTGATCCAACACAATGAGGGGAGTTCCCTAAGGCAACTCTTCAAACTATGGATGCCCTCAAAGATATGTTGCTCTTTTTGGGGAGATGCATGCACACTTAGCATCCACGAGGCATTTCCAGTGGTCAAATCTTGCCATTCTCCCATGCTTGCTCTGGCTCTAGGACATGTTCCTCACGTGATCTTCGAACCTTGAGTGCACTCCTCCAGTCTGTTTCAAGAAAAATACACAGATCTGACATTCTCAAGGTTTCTGCATCGAGAAAGGAAATCCTCTGGCCTGCTTTTCACTTTTAAGGTGTTCTCCCAAGTCTATGAAAACAGCTACATACCTGAAATCCATAAGGCCTTCCCTACGGAAACCCCTTGCACCTCTGTCACATATGCTCTGCCCCCCTGACAAACTCTACAGTAAATGGAGGCTCCTCTGTGGATGTATTCCCTGGGGACACATCCACATATCTGACATTGACATGCCTCTCCAAATGGTGAGGTCTCCCCATTATACTTCTATTTCATGACTAGTATTCCTCATAATTCTTCTAATATTGCAGTGTCCCTGAATTGTGTTGCTCTATCTGGGAAAGCACAGGCTAGACTGACTGTTCTTGCCTAGGTCCTTATTCCAGTCATTCTACAATGCCCTCAAAGTAAGGATTGCTGCAGCAGGTAAGGGTTCTGCTCCAGCTTCACAAGATGATTTTCAAATGTACTTTGATGTATATACATGTCTGAAGCAGATTCACCACCTGACATCACCTGGGTCATGTGCTTTGATTTTTCAATTGTTATTTGTACCTTGCCAGGACCCAGTCCAAGGATCATTGTAATTATCTGGGCTCTGGGTGGTTCTCTGACCCACAATGTTCTGTTTAAGAACATTATGATAGGCTCCAATGAAGATCATGGTTACCCTCAGGGTGTTTAATCGGCATGACCAAGACTATAAATTAAGACAGTCAGGTGGATCTCTAAACTGAGTCTGTGGAGGCATACTAATTTTGCTAAGAGAACTGATTAACTATATATTATTGCTTCCTAGCTGTTACTTGATAAGGTGTATGGTATGAATGTAATATTTAAGGCTTTTCTTCCAAGCAGAAAGTTGCTAACCCCTATGACCGAGTGTGGGGCATTGTTCAGTGTCCTTGGTAAGAGAGACTGCACTCCAATCTATCCATATCTCATTATGTCAGTTTCCTAGAACTGTGCCCAATGTCAATTTCTGAAAATCTTCAAATTCTACAGTATTTTCTTAATTTCAGGCTGAACTGTATTAGATTAAGCTAGGTTAGAGCAGGTTACATAAACCTAGCTCTATGGGGCTTAACTTTTTTTGAATTCAGGTCTATGAAGTGATCCAATTTCAATAGTAATTTAATAAATGCAATACAAGTTCACTCATATGTCAACACCCAGCCGAGCCTCACATTTTTTTTAACCTTTAGTGTTCTGCTATAGGGTTACAAAATGTGGGGTAGGTTTTAGACCTACTTTTAGCCTTTGCAGACATAAATCAATACACAAGAAATTATTAACATTGTCATGAGCCAATAGAGGAGCTCATGGTCATCCTCAAGCAACCCATCAGATATCCGTAACTCTTCCCCGGAGTGAGGAGTGGAGATGTGAAGCAGTGTAGTTCTAGACATAGTAGTATATTTCCCAATTGTTCACAACTGCATTTAAGTAGGAATTATGACTGTCTGAACATGCTCTCAAAAATTAAAAAAAAAAAAAAAAAAAAAAAAAAAAAACTCATATAAAACGTACAGCAAAAGTCACAAGAGTAAAGAGGTCTTAGAATGTGCGTTTATAACATACAGTGGACCCTCGGTTAACGAAAACTTCATCCCAGAAGCCTGCTAAAGTGCCATTACCGAACGAATTTACTTCCTTAAGAAATAATGTCACGTAGGTTAGTCATTTCAGACCCCAAAAATCCACACTTCCACATGCACTTACAATATTATACTTACATATGTACGATTTGGGGGTATTCGTTAACCGATGGTCCACTGTACTTGAAAACATATTCATAAAAAAATGTGAAAAAAAACAAATTTGGATTTATTTTTTCTTAGTTGTTTTGGATCAAATTAATTTTTGCACATGACTGTGTGGAATTAGTAAGGTCTCAGAATCTCAGAACAAATCCTCATGTTAAAAGGTTAGCTATATTCAATTTTGCTTTATGTACCATGGTGCAGGAGTGCACCTTGTGCATAAGTGAGGGACACTTGTATTTAACCATAAATTAAATACAAAATGTTAAGAAGTGTCTGCATCAAGGAGGCTAAAAAAACAAACAGGAAAACACATCAAATCTAAATGTATATGACTGGTGATGAAAGATCAGTTTGTGTTATTACACGATGACTGACATGGTTTTTTCCACATCAACCACATTGCCTTCTTCCTCTTATATAGTTCTGGTCTTCATGACCTGGATCATGGATTTCCACCTAGTGGGCCACCAGGGCTCTACTGCAGACAAAAAACTTAGAAGGATGAAAAAAATTTCTGCATCAGGGTTGGGTGGCAATGAAGACCATCTCATACCTCAGCTGTTCTTTCCTGTTTCTTTAAATGGTGAATCAGTAGTGCGGCCAGCTGAAAGAGGTCCCAGGATCCAACAGGTAAACAATGATGAGTGGAACAGAGGTGGTGATGGTTAAACTGAGTATGAAGAAGCACTTTGGGAATAATATATCAGAGATATACAGAACCAAATGCTGCAGCGAGGAGGAGGCTGTAGGCAGTGGAGATGTCCTTCTAAGGGCAATGTGTGGTGTAAATATTATGCAGACAATTCGGGAAAGTGGAAATTAGGGTGTGGGGTTACTAAAAGTATTTGTCAGAGGACTGAAGAGGGTTGAGGTGGTTTGGTCATTTAGAGAAATGGATCAAAGTAGAATGACTTGGAGAGCGTATAAATCTGTAGGGAAGGAAGGTGGGGTAGGGGTTGTCCTAGAAAAGGTTGGAGGGAGGGGTAAAGGAGGTTTTAGGGCGAGGGGGTTGGGCTTCCAGCAAGCATGTGTGAGCGTGTTAGATAGGGGTGAATGGAGACGAATGGTTTTTTGGGGCCTGACGAGCTATTGGAGTGTGAGCAGGGTAACATTTTGTGAAGGGATTCAGGGAAACCAGTTAATTGATTTAGTTGGACTTGAGTTCTGGAAATGGGAAGTACAATGCCTGCACTTTAAAGGAGGGGTCTGGGATAGGACAGCTGGAAGGGGCTATTCTCAGCTGTTTGATCTGCGCCTGCAAAGACAGTGATTATGTATGAGTGTGGTGAAAGTGTTCAATGATGATGAAAGTATTTTCTTTTGGGTCACCCTGCCTTGGTGGGAGATGGCCGACTTGTTGAAAAAAATACAGAACCAACAAGTTAAAGAATTAGAAACACGGAAAACATATAATATCTTTATTTTGTAGATGTTTTGCCATCCATTATTTTTTTTTTTTCAACAAGTCGGCCGTCTCCCACCGAGGCAGGGTGACCAAAAGAAAGAAAATCCCCAAAAGAAAATACTTTCATCATCATTCAACACTTTCACCACACTCATACATAATCACTGTCTTTGCAGAGGCGCTCAGATACACAGCTGAGAATAGCCCCTCCCAGCGTCACTATCCCAGCCCCCTCCTTTAATCCACTAGTTTTATTAATAAAAAAAGAGACATAGTGGAAATCTGCAAAAGAGGTAATCAGTTCTCAGCCTAAGAGGAGGTGCTTACCATCATAGTCTTGATGAATGTGAAGCACAGGCAGGAATATGGGGTGTTTACATACTGGAGTCAGATGACATGCAGCAGATGAAAGTCTTGTCACTGATAGGCAAGACCCACCATTAATATATTACTTAGTAGACATCAACATCATGTACTTACCCTCAGACCTGACCTGTACTTAGCTCAGACCTGACCTGTACTTAGCTCAGACCTGACCTGTACTTAGCTCAGACCTGACCTGTACTTAGCTCAGACCTGACCTGTACTTAGCTCAGACCTGACCTGTACTTAGCTCAGACCTGACCTGTACTTAGCTCAGACCTGACCTGTACTTAGCTCAGACCTGACCTGTACTTACCCTAGACCTGACCTGTACTTAGCTCAGACCTGACCTGTCTTAGCTCTGTGAAGACGTGTCTTGTGTGCTCTCTGTGAAGCTGAACAAGATGTCCTCTCTGAGCTACTCTACCAGCAGCTGAAGGAAGAACTGAGGGTAGCTAAGCTTGAGATACAGCGACTGACTTGGGGAGAACAAGAGGATTCGTAGTAATCCTCCGTTGAGAATCCTCAAGCCAAGAAAGGAACCTGGACAGTGGCTGGAACGCATGGGACAAAGTTAAGGTTCAAGAGGACGGATGGAGAGGTAGAATCAACGAAGATCCAGGAAACTGTTGTGGAAACATCTAACCGATTCTCCCTGTTACCCGATGAATGTGAGTCACTACTGGGAACATCTGAACGACATAAAGGGAAAGGGTAAGAACATTGTTCTTGTTGGAGACAATCAGATTAGGTACATGGATAGAGCCTTCTGCTTGAAATATAGAAGTAGGAGACAGAGGGTTTGCTTTCCTGGGGCTGGGATGGAGGATAGTATTGTTAGCCATCTGACGACATCATGAGAGGTAATAGGAGCAATCCTATTATCTGTCTCAGTGCTGGAGGCAATGATGTTGGCAGACATAGGAGTGAGGACCTGACTAGCAGGTATAGGTCAGCAATAGATATAATTAGGAAGAAGGGGGAACCCTGTCATATGGGATTTTCAGAGAGGAGTTGGAATGAATGGTTGTCCAGGGCAATTGGTGTCAATTGCTGGCTGGACAAATACTGTAAGGAAATGCAGAACATTCATTGACAACTGGGACCTCTTCTATGGTAGAAATGACATGTATGCCAGGATGGGGTTCACTTATCTAGGTCTGGGGTGGGGGCACTGGCAACTGCAGTGGAGGGAGCTGTTAGGGCTTTAAACTAGAAAAGGTTAGGGGTATGGGTTATGGGGGAAAACAGTGAAGTCTCAGTGTAGTAAAATTATAAATTCTAGGAGAACTAGTAATAGGCAGAATAATGTAGATATTGGAAAGTCAGTGGCACTAGGTGACAAGGACTGTAATAGGTATAGTGGAAAACAGAAATGAGCAGGAAGGGTAAAGAGAAAGGGGTCTTCATATGTATATTACACTAATAGTCGAAAGTGCTAGAAATAAGAGGACGAGTTGAGATTAGTTGCTAGTGCGGGTAATATTGATGTTTTTGCAATAACCGAGACATGGTTTAATATGAAAAAACGACATGCCTGCTGAATGTCACATCCAGGGTTTTAAATTGTTCCAAGTAGACAGAAGTATCGGGAAGGGGGTGCGGTGGCACCTATGTCCGTGATCATTTAAATTGTTGCATAAAAATGGGCATAAGTCTGAAATATTACATACAGAGTCTGTCTGGATAGAATTTTCAGAGGGGTGCAAAAATTGATTTTAGGTGTGATATATCGTCCTCCAAACTTAGATAGGGAAAAAGGGAGACTACTCTGGGGGGAAATTGTTAAGGACACAAGGCACGATAATGTAGTAATTCTAAGGATTTAACTTAGTCAGATTGATTGGAATTTCTTGACAGGAATTTAGAATCTAACGACTTTTTTGAAGTAGTTCAGGATTGTTTTTTGAAGCAGATTGTGACAGAACCTACAAGGGGAAATAACCTACTTGACTTGGTTCTGGCAAACAAGGAATCCCTTGTTAATAATTTAGAAATACAGAGGAACTCGGCACAAGCACCACAAGTCAATTACCTTTAGCATTGAATGGATGTATGATAGTAGGGATAATTCAGTAACAGTCCCAGACTTTCGCTAGCAGATTATAATGGGCTTAGAGAACACTTATCAACTGTGGACTGGGGTAACGAAAGAGCTATCAATATGACAGTTTTTTTAACACTATACAGGCTGCCCAAAGAACATTTATCCATATAAAGAAATTAGATCAAGTAGAAATGACCAAAATGGATGAATAATAGGCTCAAATATCTTTTAGGGCAGAAGAAAGAAATTTATAGGCGCATAAATAGAGGTGAGGGTCATCTTACAAAATCAGTTACCGACATTAAGAGGGACGTTAAAAAAGGGTATAAGAAAAGCTAAACGGGACTATGAAATTAAAGTTACTTTGGGGTTAAAACTAACCCAAAAAGTTTTTTCCAGGTTTATAGAACAAAAGTTAGGATAAGATAGGTCCCCTTAAAAAAACTCTGGGTATCTTACTTTTCAAGGAGAATGATATGTGCTCTATTTTTAATAATTATTTTTTCTCGGTTTTCACACAGGAAGACACTAATACAGTGGTCCCTCGGTTTTCGCATCTCCAAACTCGAACATTTATGTAGTGTATTTTTTTAAGTGCTGTGCAAGTGTATTTTTTGGTCTGAAATAGACTAACCTACGTGACTATTTCTTAAGGAAGTAAATTCATTCGGAATGGCACTTGAGCAGCATTCTGGAACGAATTTTCAGCGAAAACCGAGGGGCCACTGTACATAATATCCCAATATTTAATTTTTTTGTGTCCTGAAGAAGATAAATTATTAATATCACAGTCACTAGCAAAATGGTTATGAAACAAGTAGACCGACTGAAACAAAATAAATCGCCGGGTCCTGATGAGCTTTTACAAGGGTTCTTAAGGAATGCAAAATGGAACTCAATATCTAACATTTTTAATTTATCTCTTCAAACAGGTGTAGTGTCTGATATGTGGAAGATGGCTAATGTAATTCCTATTTTTTAAAAAAGGAACAAGTCACTACCGTCAAATTACCGCCCAATAAATAGACCTCAATTGTAGAATTGTTTGGAAATAGGGTAGTTGATGAGTGGAACAGTCTGCCTAGTAGGGTTATTGAAGCAAGGACCTTTATTTAAATTTGGGTAGGAAAAATTCATGAGTGAGAAAGGATTTGAGGAATTGCACATGAGAAATAGAATTATCAAAGTTTTTTTTAGGTAGCATTGAAGTTTGGGGGTGAAAAATCTTTTGGGGGTTGGGAATGTGATGGACCGCCAGTAGGGGCCCAACAGGCCTGCTGCAGTGTTCCTCCTTTTTTATGTTCCTAATCTGATGCAGGGGAATCTTCAAAAGCATTGTTAACCTCTGGCCCAACTCTTGGGCATGACCTACTTCCACTAGTGGGCGCCTACCAGTGACAAGATTTTATCGGTGCATCTCATTCGACTCCTGATATTGCCCAGTTTCCACCCTTTTACTTCACATTATCAAGACAGGTGCTCAACACCTGTTCATGGGCTGAGGGACGATTATGTCATCTTATACTGTTTTTGGTGAGGTAAGGGACTGATTACCTGCTTTTCTAGCCTTTCTGTTTTATCCTGCATTGTACTGATAAAGCCACTGAATGGTGAAACATCTAAAAAAAGATACCTGTCTAATTCATGCCCTTTTAATAGCTGCAGCCTAGTTTATCTTCTCTGCAAGCTGCAATATAACTTTATTAAAAAACTGAGCAAGGATTTTTTCCAAACATTTGATGTTCGTGAGAGTCTGTGAAAACGGGTGATGTTTATGGAAACTGCCAAAAATCATTAATAAAATGTGGTATATATATCAAACTCACTGATGGTGAAGATTATTTTCTGGGGTGAGATAAAACAAGGGGGAACATAACAACACTGTTAAGAATGAAAGGTTAAAACCCCCCAAATTGGTGTTTCCTTTTAAACCTTTACTGCCAGATCACAATAGGCAGAGTTTTGAAGATATTTAAACTATGACAGTTTTAAAGTTAAAACAATACAGTATTACTAAAACTTGCAAGCCATTTTTATTTACTATAGGGTTTTTGTATTTTAAAAACTACAGTTTTATAAATTTTGTGTTTTTAATTAATATTTAGTATAAAAAATGAAAATTTTTAATTCATAAGCATCAAGAAATTGTTTTTTATGTAGTAAAATTTTCCCCTTAAAGACAGTATTTTACAAGGTTCAGGGCCATACCCTAGATCAAAGTACCCATGAATAGATTTGAGGGGTTTATATACTTCTAGCCTTCCCTCGCCAGCATCAAGAAATGTGCAGAATAAATGAACGTGAACTGAGTCTTTACTACTTTTGTTTAAGTCGTCCAGTTAGTGTTAAATTTAGGGAGAACTTATGGGCTGCATGGGGCTCATATTTACAATACAACCTTTTTTACAGTCATCCCCACAAATTCAAGAGGTTGTTTTCAGAGATCCAAAACTAGAAATTTTGCATAATATAAAACTATGTCTGCATAAAGAACAAAAAGGCACAATGCCGTGACTGGGAAAAATATTAATAACCCGCCCCAAGAGACAGGAGATCACGAAATGTTTTGGTCCGACTTGGACCATTTACAAGTCAGAACAAAATGTTGGGAAGTTCCCCTTATTTCGGTTATTTGTGTCTGTCTGATAAAATTTTTTTTTGATTTGGGGAATTTTTTTTAAGAGACCATATTTGTGTAAGATATCACTCTAATTTAATCAATACTGACATTCATAAAAGTGAATGACCAGAACCGAGAGAGGAGAGATTTATGTGACATCCATTCAGCACAGTTTGAAGGAAATCTTATTAGTTTTCAGAAAAGGGTCACATGCCAAGCATAAAAAAAAGGGGGTTTTCCAGAAAACAGTTGAAAAATTTAAAATCTATATGCAGGTTTCCCATCAGAAAAAAAATGAATAATCGAAATTGCAAATAAGGAATCCCATGAATTTGCAAGGTTGACTATGAAAAAAAAAAAAAAAGGGAAATGCTCAACAGTACAGAAAACAATAAATCCTATATGTAGATCCATAGCAGTGTTTATGAGTGTTGAAAAACAGAGTTGTACCCGGGATTAAGCAAGCAGCCTTTTTTAGAAGTAAACCTTTAACTTAATGGATCAATAAGGGGGGCAGGTGGCTGGTGGTGGAACTGTGGGGATAGAGATGAGGTTTTTATGACAAGAGCAGTTCTGTAACCAATGGATTTTGTCTACTGTTTCAGTTAAAATGAAGGATAAATTTTTGTCTAAAAATTTTCAGAGTTCATTAATAAAAGGGTTTCCCATATTTGTCATTTATATTTATCATAAAGGTCCCCCCTAAATTTGGAAACAGAAAATTGTTTTTTAAAACTAGACTCATCCGCTGCAATTTACGGTAACTATTCTCATCAGCCACCAATGGCAAAAAAGCTTAAATATTTTTAATAAATAACATGATCAAGAACCATGTTTTTATAAATTTTGAATACACTTTTTTCAATTTAACTTGATATTATGTTTTAAAAAAAAATGAAGAAAATTTATAAAAAAATACTGTCCGGCCTGTAATTTAAACAGAAGCAACAACACACTGTTTTATCCAGAGAATGTATGATTAAGTCTGATAAAAGAGTGCTTCAGTTCCCCCTTAGTATAAAAAGAAACAAAGCATTAGAAGTAGACTGAGAGAATGGAAACACTGTGTTTGCGAAAAACCCAACATCCCCCCCCGGGTTTGGTGCCCCTTTTGTATCATCATTTTTGCTGCTGCCTTAGTCATAATTGGTCCCCGCAAGCTCCCTTTTGGAAGTGGTCTAGTGGGTAGTGGGGGGCTTGGAGGGTTATGCAAGGCAGCCAAGTGGTGGAAGGGAAGGGGGTCTGCAAACCTTTAAGAAGATCAAAGTTCAAAACCTTATTGAGAAGTATATCATTCTCTGACTTAATGTTTTCAGTCAGCCCATATGATTACACCTGTGAAAATATTTTAAAAATTTTAAAAAACCAAGAATTCAAAAAAATAAAAAAAAATATGAAGAATTGAATGTCAATGAAGAATGATACAGAATCTCAAAGTTTAATGACACATTGCAGATAAGTAACAGTAGTCTGAAGAACAAGCAGTTTTACAACAACTGCAACATCAACAATAACAACGGGGGAGGGAAAATTTCAATGGGGAAGGGAAAAAGGGGATTAGAACAAGTGTATCTGAGAGAACAGGAGTTGGGAAAAAGAGTAGTGGTAATGTTAAATTTTCAATTATGGAAAGAAAATGGGATTACAAGAGAAAATTTAAGAATTAAGAGCACAATGAAGGTCAGATATCAGAAGTGGGTTATACAAAGAGTGTGCACCTAGGGAAAGAGAAAAAAAAATTGAGGGGGGGGTGGGGGAAGGGGAAAAAAGTTTTTAGGTGTTGTAATGTTTAGGAGTTTAGAAAGTTAGAGAATTACTAAATGCTACAGTGGATGAGATGGCTGTAGATGGTGGAATCCCCAAACCTGTCTATTTTTAAGTAGTCTATAAGCATTAGGATCAGTCTGCCTGAAATGTTCCATGATAGTTTTTTTTGTGCTTAAAACACTTAATTACATGTAAACTACACTTTGTATACTACACAAAAAAAAAAAAATATTTTTTTTTTAATAAATAATGTAAATTTTCCCATGTTTTGATGAGTATTCCCCCTAAAACAATTAATATTATAAGTATTCCTTGTAAATAGTGTTAGAAGACCAAACTAAAAAAAAATAAAAAAAACACAATTATACCATTCTCCATGGCAAAGTGGTACAGAATTCTTCCTCCCAAGCCATGTGTTTGTAAGAAACAAAATGCGGGGAGAAAAAAATTTAATAAGAAAACTTTTTTTTTTTTTTTAGGTCATCCGCCCTAATGGAATACAGCCAGCATGCTAAAAAAAAAATTTCATTGTATGCATACCATACATTCCAAAAAAAGCAATGTCGGGGAAAGCATTTTCATGTTGGGAAATACTAAAAAATCTTTAAACACATGGCATGTCAGTGGCCTCCTTGCACTTTAGTTATGATTGTAACTACCAATATCTATGTTAAGCAATGAAATAAAAAATTTCTTTACTTTACTAACATCTAAACTCATTAGAAACTAGTGAAAAATATGCTAAACATTTGGGGAATTAAAAAAAAGAAAACAATCATATCTTGGTGTCAATAAATTGTAAATGTAAATATTGATGGTAATTTTTGCCACTGTTGCCAAGAGTGATTTTTTATTAAATCTTCCAAAACACAGAATTTTTATTTTGGGGTATGCCACAGATAGGGGTTAAAAAAAAAAAAAGGTCATAAAAAATACTTAATCACCATATATATAAAAAAGTCACAATTTTAGGAGTAACATATCAGTGGGTTACCCCAATGGATAAAAAAAATTTTTAGCAGAGAAAACACTTATTTAAATATAAAAGAATACTGAGTCAACACGACGCCATTCCAGTTCCAAACCGTGTCAAAAATTTAAAAAATCTAATCTATTATTTTATTATTATTTTTTTATTAACACATCGGCCGTTTTCCCACCAAGGCAGGGTGGCCTAAAAAAAGAAAACTTTCATCATCATTCACTCCATAAATGTCCCCAGAGGGGTGCTTTACACCAGTTATAAAACTGCAACATTAACCCCCCTCCCAGAGTGCAGACATTATTTCCCAAACCCAGGACTCAAGTCCAGCCTCCCGGGTTTTCCCCTGAACCCCTTCATAAATGTTATTTTGCTCAAACTCCAACAGCACCAAGTATTAAAACCATTTGTCCCCATTCACCACAAATACGCCACACATGTTGCTGGAAGTCCAACCCCCCGCACACAAAACCTCCTTTACCCCCTCCCTCCAACCCTTTTCCTGGCCGACCCCCCCCGCCCCCCCTCCACTACAGATTTTCCCCAAAAAGTCATTCTGTCTGTCCATTCTTCACATGTCCAACCCCACCTCAAAAACCCCCTTCTCAGCTCTCTGGATAATAGTTTTGGAATCCCACACCTCCTCCAATTTAAACTCTGAATTCCTGCATTATATTCACACCACACATTGACCCCGAATACATCTCCACTGCCTCCAGCCTTCCCTCATTGCAACATTCACCCATGCTTCCCCCCATATAAGAGTGTTGGTATAACATATCTCATTCCCCTTTACTTCCATGGACAAGGTTCTTTTTCTCCACAGACCCAAGTGCTCCACCACCTTTTCCCCCCCATCAATTTTTATGATTCACCTCATCCTTCATAGACCCATCCACATGTCCCTCCCAAATAGGAATACATTCACTTTCTCCATACTCTCTCCCCCCAATCTGATATCCAATCTTTTGCACCTAATCTTTTTTATCCTCATCACCTTACTCTTTTCCCATATTCACTTTTAATTTTCTTCTTTTTTCACACCCTACCAAATTATCCACCAACCTTCAATTTTCCCTTTAGAATCTCCCAAAAACACAGTCTCATGCAAAAAACAACTGTGACAACTCCCACTTTTTATTTGATTCTTTATCTTTTTAAACCCCCCACCCTTGCCGAGACCTTCGCATTCACTTTCTTACAACCCCATCTATAAAATATTTAACAACCACGGGACATCACACACCTTTTCTAATGCCCACTTTTTCTGGGAAAAAGTCCCCCCCTCCTACACACTCTAACCAGAGCCTCACTATCCCATAAAAACTCTTCACTGCTTTCAGTAACCTACCTCCTTTTTCCATACATCAACATCTGCCACATTGCCTCCCTATCCACCCTATCATACGCCTTTTCCAAATCCATAAAGGCCAAAAACCTCTTTACCCTTCTCCAAATACTGTTCACCTATATGTTTCACTGTATTTACTGAAATGCTATAAAACTTTTGTTTTTTAAACAGAACAGTCGCCTCCCACCAAAGTAGGGAACCCAAAAAAGAAACACTTTCAACATCATTCACTCTATCACTGTCTTGCTAGAGACATGCAGATACTACAGTTCAAATCCCCCTCCAAACTGCAAATATCCTCACCCTCCTTCAGAGTGCAGACACTGTATTAATAATACTTTTCTTTTTTCAACACGTCGGCCGTTTCACTAAGGGGTGGCCCAAAAGGAAACGAAAGCCCTTTTACAATGGTAATATCACAGAAGAAGGGGTTAAGCCCCTTGCTCCCGGCTTTTTAATCGCCTTTTATGACACCATGGTTTCGGAGGAAGAATTCTGTTCCACTTCCCCATGGAGATAAGAGGAAATAAGAACAAGAACTAGAAGAAAATGAAGAAACCAGAGGGGGGTGTATATATAATATGCTGTACATAATTTTAGTGTGACCTAAGTGTAAGTAGAAGTAACAAGACATACCCGAAATCATGCATGTGTATGAGAAAAAAAAGACACCAGCAATCCTACCATCATGTAAAACAAATACAGGCTTTCGTTTACACTCACTTGGCAGGACGGTAGTACCTCCTGGGCGGCTGCTGTCTACCAACCTACTACCTAGGATTAATTAATACATACTTGTTAAAATTCACTCTCACTTGACTCTGAGCTCTGTCTCCTCTTGCATTAACTGAGAATTTTCAGTTAGAAGATGATCTAAGCGTCCTTCATCTCAGACAAGCGTTTGTGCGATCAAGATAATAACTGATAAACTCCACACTGAGAAAAAGTATTTTCCCAATTTATGGATAGAAAATACAATACAAAAATAATTTGAAAACAAGATGACTTACTACAGTACAATACATTGGACCCCGAGTAACGTAAAACTTCATTCCAGCCTGCTCAGTGCCATTACTGAATGAATTTACTGACTTAAGAAATAATGTCAAGTAGGTTAGTCTATTTCAGACCCCCAAAATTACACTTACAAAAGCACTTACAATATTATACTTACATAATTGTACGATTTCCGGGTGTTCGAACTCGGGGTCCACTGTATACCCGGATTTGTTTTAATTTTTCCCAGAATGCTGTTAAAGTCCCGTTACCAAACAATTTTTTCCCCATAAGGAAAAATTTGTAAATTAGATTAGTCCTTTCAGATCTCCAAAAATACACTTACATAATTGTTGGAGTCTGGACAGTAAAAATTTTTTTTCCACTGTTTTGGGAAAAATAAAAATTCCCCCAAAACACTAATAAGAATATCATGAAAGAAAACTACTTCACATGCCCACCCAGCCCAGCTTTCTGAGACACAATAAGAGACTCAGGTTGCTCTTAATCACATATAACAACACTGATTCAGAAAATAAAAACTTTTTTGGGCTAACGGTCGTGCAACACTTGGTTATCTTTACGGGTGAATATTTT
>WNWK01037993.1:0-18174 GCA_009830355.1 Cherax destructor | reverse complement strand
ACAAAAAGATTTGTAGGCTTGTTTATTATGGTTTAACATATTTTCCCATCAAGATACCCACAAAGCATTACTTGATGTTAATGATAACTATTGATCCATGATATTCAATCTGATCTTCCTTTACTTGTGTCATACTGTATTGCCTTATAGGCATCTGGGCCCTTTGGAGTTTAGCTCTTCCCAACCTGTCCACCTCCATAGTGTTCATTGATATTGGTTAACCCTTTGACTGTCACAACCCCTATCCTGAGTGGTCTCCTGTTGTCAAAATTAAAAAAATTTTACTAATGATAGAGAATCTTTTCCGATTGTAATGACACAAAAATTATGAAATTTGATGGAAAACTTACGGAATTACGCTCTTGCGAAGATAGTGATCTCGGCAATGTATACGCATCGGCAATTTTGCTGACTTTGAGCCCGATTTTCGGTAAATTCCATTGTTTTAGTTCAAACAAACTCGGATATTTTTTAGAACTCCATTTGTTCTATCGATTAGTACAAGAAACCACCAATTTACCGATTTCAACTACCCAATGAATTGGTCAGAAATTGGCAATTTGGCCAATTCATGCAAAATAAAAAAGTTGTCAATTTCAAAATAGTGTCCAGAATAAACAATGCAGACATTCCTGGCACTAAAATAAGATGTTATCTGTTCATTAGTCAAGTCTTTGGGCCCCCTCTTATATTACTCTTGCTTTCTATTTTTATTTTTTATTCACACAAAAATAGAAGATTTACGGTTATGCAGACTAATGCATTATTGTAAAATGTATAAAATAATATCAGTGCACTTGTGAATGAATATTAGACTCACCAATTGATGTGTATTGGACGTGTGGCGTGATTTGTTTACTTGAACATTTGCAAAAAATTCCCTACTTTGAGCTCAATTTCAAGGTCATTTTCATCATGAAACTAATCAAAATCATCTATATTTCTGTACTATGTTTTCCATTCTATCAAATGAGACCATAAAAAAGAATACAACCATAAATACTATACGAAAATATACCTCAATGACTGCATTTTAATCCAAAAAAAAAGTCAGAGTTTTTTTCTCAATATGCACTGCGTGCTGCAGGATTTTTTTATACCGCGCACACTGACACACAGACCCATTCTCTCATGTGGGCCTACCAGCTTTCTCATGTTTGATTTGAAGCCGCTAGATTTGAGTATATATAGTCCCAAACAGTGGCTCATAAGACGATATATACGACCGAAACAGTCAAAGAGTTAAAGGCTCTTGATCTCTAATAGAGCTATCCACCATTAGAGAAAGCCTGATTATATTGCATTCTCTAGACGTTATTAATTTTTACATCTGTTGGTAATGTGTGATTGCTGTTAATGAATCGGGTTTTCTACTGATGTTAAAATTTCACTTATAGGAATAATTTGAAACTAAATCTTTGTGTTTGGACGAAGTTCTGTATTATTGATTGTAAAACTTACATTTTATGTGATGAAATTGTAACTGCCTTAGGACACCTTGTGTGATGATATTGTAACTGCCTTAGGACACCTTAAGATTGCCAAGAGGCAAGATGTTAATGAATTTGGATCTGAAAGTAAGAATATGAATATTATTTTTGTAATCATGAAGTGTTTATTAACAGACAAATGTTTTTGCAGATGGAATGTGTGGAACTCTAGGAAGCAACAATAACTAACTAGCAATGTGTTCAAGGTAAGAGGAGTTCTTTTAAGTGTTGTTGAATCATTGAGGTTCATAAGAGATGGTTGTACATACCATAAGATACTTAACTCTTTCACAGTCTGTTGCACAGACCTGAGTTTTTTGATTCCAGTGTGGCTTGCATTGACATGTCATAATTATCGTCCCTTACATATGCTCTAATGGGTAAATTTTGGCCTACATTTGAGATGATGGGTCTGGGAAATAAGTGTGCACTATGCATTGATGAATGAACCAATAGGTTGTCCCAGTATTCCATCAATATTGATGAATGAACTGGGTTCTAGAGTTCCTGCTGATTAAATTGTAGGTTCTCCTGGTGTTCCCTCTGATGAATAAATTGTAGGTTCTCCAGTGTTCCCTCTGATGAATAAATTGTAGTTTCTCCCAGTGTTCCCTGATGAATACATTGTAGGTTCTCCCAGTGTTCCCTCTGATGAATAAATTGTAGGTTCTCCCAGTGCTCCCCCTGATGAATAAATTGTAGGCTCTCCCACTGTTCCTCTGATGAATAAATTGTAGGCATGTTCCTCTACAGCATGGGCACTATTCCCGGTCTTGTTTATTATGATTTATCATGTTTTTCCCATCAGTGGACCCCTCAAGATTACTTCATGTTAGTGAGGGGCTCTTGATCCCTGATATTGGATATGATTTTTTTTTTCTTGTGTCATACTGTATTGCCTTCCAGGCACCCTAACCCCTTTGAGCATTGCTCTTTTCCCAAATCCAGTTTCCCCATGTTTTTTATACTATGTTGATCTATAGAACTTTAGCTATCTCCTTTTGGAAAAAATCAGATTATATTGTAATTTATAGATATTGCTATTAATTTTTGAATCCATTAGTATGTGTGATTGTTGGTAATGAAGTCAGTTAGCCAATGTTATTTATCAAAATTTCACTTAAAAATATAATTTGAAGCTAGATCTTTGGTGTTTTGTTAGTTCAGGGTCGGCAAACTTTTTGGGTATTACCCCAAAATTAATTTGTGTACAGAGAAATTACCCACTAGACTTGAAAGTCCACAAAATCCAGAAAAACACAAGGAGCATACAAATTCAAAATACCTTATTGAATCCATTTGTATGGAAAATAGTTATACAAACTGAAAAGTATGTAGTACAGTGGAACCTCGGTACTCGAACTTAATTCATTCCAGAAGGCTGTTCGAGTGCCGATCTTTTTGAGTGCTGAACGAATTTTTCCCATAAGAAATAATGTAAATTAGATTAATCCATTTCAGACCCCAAAAATACACAGCGACATTGGGTGTATTTTCGTATGGTATTTATGATTAATTCTTTTTCTTGGTCTCATTTGATAGAATGAAAGATATATTACAGAAATAGAGATGATTTTGAATGATTTGCAGACTAAAAGTACCTTGAAATTGAGCTCTAAGTAGCGGGAAAAGTTTGATTTTTGCTGATTTTCAGAGTAAACAAATCACGTCATGAGTCCAATCACATCAACTGGTGGATCTAATATGCTTTCAAAATGTGCTGATATTCTTTTTACCATTTTTTCAATAATGCAGTAGTCTGCATAACAGTAAATCTTCTATATTTTTTTTTTTTTTAAAAAAAATTCAAAATGGAAAGCAGCATAATATTAGAGGGCCTGAAGTGGGATGAGCTATAGGAGAGAGAGGGAGGGGGCCCGCAGGAGGAGCATTCAGTATCTGATGAGTCGTTTTGATAGCCGGATACTAGCGGTGGCGTGAATATAATGTTGTGTAATTATGCTAATATCAGTAATAAAGGTTATTACATGGAGTTTACCTGGGAGAGAGTTCCGGGGTCACGCCCCGCGGGCCCCTCTGTGACCAGGCCTCATGGTGGATCAGGGGTTGATCAACCAGGCTGTAACTGCTGGCCGCACGCAGTCCAACGTCGACCCACAGCCTGGCTGGTCAGGTATTGACTTTGTGCCTGTCCAGTACCTTCTTGAAGACAGTTAGGGGGCTATTGGGAATACTCCTTATGTATGCTGGGAGGCAATTGAACAGTCTTGGTCCCCTGACACTTATTGTTTGTTTCTTAGTATCTCGTAACACCACTGCTTTTCATTGGGGGAATGTTGCATGTCCTGTCGAGTCTTTTGCTTTTGTAGGTAGTTATTTCCCCGTGCAAATTTGAGACTAGTCCCTCCAGGATTTTCTAAGTGTATATTATCATGTACCTTTCTCGCCTGTGTTCCAGGGAGTACCAATCAGGGGACTTCAACCGTTCCCGTAATTTGTTGTTTTATCATTTGTATAAAGTTTTTGTACATTCTCTAGGTCTGAAATTTACCGGGAAAGTGGCTGTTACGGCAGCAATATTCCAGCCTAGAGAGAAAAAGTGATTTAAAAAATCATTATGGCTTTGGTAGCCCTAGTTTAGAAGGTTCTCATTATCCATCCTATCATTTTCCTAGCAGATGAAATGAAGGTGAAGGATCATAATGATGGAGAAAGAAAGAAAAACTTGCTTTCTTAAAGAAAAATGTATCTTGCAGTTTTGGGGGAAAGAAGTGATGCACCTGGAGCAAGATGATTGGAAATTGTCACTTTGAGGGTCTGCAATGATGGTAGAAACCCTTTAAAGAATGGCAGGTGAGTACTGCCACCATTTTTTGTAATTTTGTCTAAACTGTCATTATAGAGGGGGGAGAATATTGGAAAGGGAGCCTCCCCCCACTATTTTCATGTAAAACACTGGTCCGATTTCCCTTCGATATAAAACGGGACCCTCCCCTTATATAAAACTTCTACCCTTCATTCATGAAACATTTACCCACTCCCCTTCATGTGGAGGAATGTACCCCACGAAAAAATGGACTGTTAATGTTGCATACTTAGCTTGTAGATGCATCCACGAACCGCCATCCCAAAAGGGGGGTATGCCGACGTTCACATTCCCACAGGGCTGTAAAGAAAAAAACAGGTGTGAGACTTATATTATTCCCCCAAAAGGGCGATCCATACTCAGTCATTTGATGGACTGAAAGGGGGTTTCTCCTTTTTTTTAGGATCCCCCCAATTCACTGGGTGATATGATAAATCGCCTAAAGCAAATTATGTTTTCCAACCGGCGGTGGCATCTAGGTTTAAGCAGACTTACCTGGGATTTGTAACGGCCCCTTAATTCACCCCCAGATACGTTTTTTGTTTGAAGAACGCCTGAAGAGCCCTCCCTTTTTAGACGACGCAAACTCATTGCCCCTTTCATTCTTCAATTTCAGTTTTTTTTGCAGTAAAAGGCTGCACACACTTCTGAATATACGGGATTTTTTCACTAAAGCTGGAACAGAGTTCTTATCCACGTTAATGGAGATTAAATTAGCGCACCGATGTCCACGACTAATGTCTTTGTTGGGTTACGCCTCCCCGATGCCCCCTTCGGTGACCGAGTTCACTTGACCTCATGCTGCCCCCCCCAGTCTTGAATCACCCAAATTTTCAACAATTGTTACTGCTCGTGGAATTAAACTCGTTTTTAAATATTTAATCACGGAACATGATTGTAATGTTCAAGTGTAGAAACTAATACAGCAGTTTCCTGTAATTTTCCTGTTGGCAAAGTTTACATTTTCTCAAATGTCTATTGATTAAATATAGTTTTTTGGGTCAGACAAATGTACACATTGTTTTTGCAGCCAGACCCCGCTGGTCCTTTCAAAGGGGGGAAAGGGTAGGGCCCTTAACAAAAAAAGGGTGGATACCCCCCTTTTTTGGAAATTTTCTCCACACTGGGGGCAGCAAGGTTTACTGAAAGTGAACTACCCCTCGCTTAACATTAATTTGATTTTCTCACTCGTCATCACTGCTGCTTGTCTTTTCTGAAAGCTTCAGTCTGTGTGGTTTCTGGAGAATCACTAATTTTATTTTTGTTTTCAACACTTTTTACTAACGGGCCCTTTTTTCTATTGTCCGCTTTTACCACACCTTTTTTTAAAAGGGCTGTTGTTGACTCTATTTTCTATTTCAGTTACAACTGTCGAAATTCTTCAAGTCGATTCGGGATGAAGAGTCCTTAAACAACGTTTACAATGCCTATCATTCTTTCGTAAACCGGGCCCTGGGTTTAGGAGGAATGAATTCCAATGACAAGGCGTTGATTCCATCTGTGTACTTCTGGGGTCAAGAACTTTTTGTAAACACCCAACAAAATTTGTTGCATTGTCTGATATCATCAGCCTGGGACATGCACTTCTGGCTGCAAAACCCTTTTAAATAATTTTATAAAAGGGTTTTCCAGACATACGGGCTACTTCTAGATGCTGTCTAGTTGTAGCACAGGTGAACAAAAAGATGTACACCCTTTTTAGGAACTTTGTCAACTGTTTTAGTTAAAAATTTTTGGTCCTGTGTAATCTAAACCCGTTACCTCAAATGGGTGAATAACATACTCTTTCAGAAGGGTATGGAGGTGGACCTGGGTACTGACATACCGCAAATCAAAAGGGGACAAGAATAAATCCCTAATTTGTTTCTTCACACTTTTTTACCCTTTAGGTATCCCGTAGGTTGACGTATATGACAGGGGGTGTCAGCTACACCACCATGTAAAACGTTCTGTGGGCATTCTGAATAATCAGTCTTGTTAGCCAATGATTCTTGGGGATCAATACTGGGTGTATTGTTTCCTTAGGTGTAAGAATTTGAATTCTTCCCCACATCTTATAATTTTTTTTAGCGAGATAAAATCCCAAAGAATTAATCATATCAGGGTTTTTTTGGGGATTTATCCTGAGTTTCCCGAAATCTATACTCTGTAAGAAAACATCTTTCTGTATTAACTTTATCTAGTATTTAATGGGTTCAAGTAAATTTATAATTAGGTTTTTTCCCTTTAATGAATTTAACCCTTTGACTGTCGGAGGCCCCATTCTGAAACTGTCATTCTATTGGAAAATTTTAAAAAATAAATTATTTTTCTTTTGAAATGATAAAAATCTTTTCCCGAAATGACACCAAAAAATATGAAATTTATTAAAAAAAACGGAATTACGCTCTCGCAAAATTAGCGATGTCAGTGATATATACGCATCGGCGTTTTTCCGACTTTTAGCCCCATTTTAGGCCAATTCCATTGGGGCAGTCAACCAAACTCATAGCTATTTCTTTTTTTGAACTCCATTTGTTCTATCGATTGAGTAAAAAAATCACCAATTTACCCATTTCAAAACCAATAAAGTGGTCAGAAAAAGGCAATTTGCCAATTTATGCAAAATAAAAGATGTAATTTCAAATAGGGGCCAGAATAAACAATGGACATCCCTAGCACTAAAATAAATGTTATCTGTTCATTAGTCATGTCTTTAGGCCCCCTTACATTACTCTTGCTTTCTATTTTGATTTTTATTCATACAAAAAAAAGAAGATTTATTGTTATGCAGATATTGCATTATTGTAAAACTGTAAATAAACTGTGCACTTGTGAAAGAATATTAGATCACAGGGTTGTATTGGGGGATGGTGATTTGTTTACTTTGAACATTGGCAAAAAACGAACATTTCCGCTACTTTGAGCTCAATTTCAAGATCACATCATGAAACTAATCAAAAACATCTCTATTCCTGTAATATGTTTCCCCTTCTATCAAATGAGACCATGAAAAAAGAATACAACCATAAATACTATACAAAATACACCTAAAGACGGCGTTTTAATTAAAAAGGAGTTTTTTTTTCATTATGTACTGCTTGTGAAATTTTTTTATACTCGCACACTGACCACACAGACCCATTCTCTCCATGGGGCCTACCAGCTTTCCCTGCTTGTTTTGAGGCCGCTAGAATTTGGCTTTTAAAATTTCCCCAAACATTGGCTCGTAAGGTAAATATAGTCAAACAGTCAAAGGGTTAAAGAAAAGAGCTGTAATTCTTAAGATTTTCCCCAAAGATGAGTATTTAGATCCATCAATGACTATTTCTTTGTGTCTGCAGACCTGGGAGAAGGGAGTTATATTTTATAGATGAACTTGCCTGCCATGTACTTTGTGCTCCCTCACAATCAAGGCAGCTCTAGGGAGCTGTTTGATGCCTTGAGGGGTTTTAATTAAAAATATGGCCTTTTCCCTCCTTAGATCTAACCTGACTTCTCATTTTCCAACAGTTCTCTATCTTGTCCATAAGTCATGGGGGGAGGGCAAGCCAGAGAGTGCTTTTAAATGGGAAGTACCCCCTTGGCCACAAAGTTTTGCAGCCTCTTTTTGAACAGGTGTGAGGAAATTTTTGTACTGTTTCTTCTTTGCCATGGTGGGACAAAAGCAAATGGTTATAATCAAAACCCATATTTTTATATGGTGTAGGGGTAAAACAGCGGGGGGCCCCAGTCAGATGACCAAAATTCCAGCTGCAGGTCATCGATGCCTAAGACCCATGTCAGGAAACACTTGTCCTGTTTCCTGAAAAACCTTCCTTTCCTTACCTTACCTTACCTTACCTAACCTAACCTAACCTAACCTAACCTAACCTAACCTAACCTAACCTAACCTAACCTAACCTAACCAACCTAACCTAACCTAACCTAACCCAACCCAACCTAACCTAACCTAACCTAACCTCCTTGCCTTGCCTTGCCCCCTCACTTTAATTGTTGGTTTAAGGTTCATCATTTGCTCTGGGGAGGGTCTCACGGCCACTAGTGAGGCCATGACAGCTCATTATTGAGGGGCTCACAGCGACTATTGAGGCCATAAACAACTTGTTACCACCCATCCTTATTAGTGAAATTTTAAGTTTGAACACCTGGTTCACAGTCATTTTGCTACTTGGGAAAACCGAAATTCTTCATCAGTTTTGGTTTTTTAAAGAGCTGTTCTACTAATGACCATTTAGCTTATACAAATATACATTGTCGATGCTTGTGCAGATAAATCATCTAGTTTTTATGTTAAAAAAGCTTTTAACACTGACTGTATTTTCGGGAATTACAGTATCTTAATCAAAGCTTTTTCCCTTTAAAGGGTAAAAGGCAATTTTAATTTTCCTTGGGATATTTCTCACGAAAGGCACGCAGTATTGGGGAAAATAGCTTTTCTCCTGTTTTTTTGTATAGTTTAGTTTAGGGTTTTGACCCCAGGGTCCAAACCGTAGTTCACGCATGAGCTCAGCTCACTCAAAAAATTTTGACCCACAAATTTGGGCCTAGATATGAGAGAATACATCTATGTGTACCACATAAAAAACCGGCAGCACACAGTGAAAAGAGAAAAAACTGAAACCGGCAATTTTCGATTAAAACAGCGACTTTGCAGTTTTTTTTTGTATACAGTAGACCGTCTTTTTAAGCACGATAGTTACTTTCCCTAAAAAAGTCGTGTTAGATAATTTCGTGTTAAATAAAAAAAACCCTTATGGGAAAAATAGGTTACATTCCTGGGAGCCCCCAAAAAAGCCAAACAATTTTTTTTTAAACCAACAGATCTTACAAAAAAAAAAGGGAATATGTAATTGTAGTTCATTATCGTATGTATTATGTTTTTTTTTACTGCTTAAGACTACAAATGTAACAGAAAAAATATTTTACCTTAAATTGTGGGTGCGGGTTTTTTGGGATGATTGTAAAAGAGAGGGAGAGTTATGCTGTGGCCCTACTGGGCGGGAGGTGGATGGAAGAGGTTCGGGTACTGAAGTCGGGTTGTACCGGTGTCTAATTTTAAGTCATTCAGTAAGTCAGTCAAGTCTTTCCCAGTCAGTGTCAGTCAGTCAGCCAGTGTCAGGTCAAGTCATTCAGTCAGAAAGTCATTCAGTCAGAAGTCAGTCAAGGAGTCTCATTCAGTCAGCCAAGCCATTCAGTCAGTCAAGTCAGTCAGTCAGTAAGTCAAGCCTTTCCCAGCGTAAAGTTTTTCCAGTCAGCAAGTCAGTCAGTCAAGTCAGTCAGTCGCAAATTTATGTTTCCCTTTTTTTATGTATACAAAGTAACACTTCAAACCCCAGGGGAGGTCTTGCCTAAAAATCTTTTCTTCTTAATTCTAAGACTTAAATGCTTATACATTTTTTTCCCATTTTGAGCAACACTGATTGTTTGGCAGATACAAGATATTTTAAATTTTAAAAGATAAAAAACAATTCACTTCCAGGGGTTTTTTTTTTTTTTTTTTTTTTTTTTTTTTTATGCAATAAAATCCCACAAGGCGGGGGATGGGGGGGTCCAGGGTGGTTGGGGAGGGAGGGCCGGGGGTGTCCGCAACCAAAAAAAGACTGTTTGGGTGAGCGGTTTTTTTTTTCCCCAAAGGGCCCGTAAGTGTTTATTCAGGTATAAAAGATACAGTTACAAAAATTTCATAATGGTTAAACCTAGGAAAACCCCAAAAAAGTCAGAGTGACTTAGTATTTCCATTGACTAACTTGGGTTATCCTAGGTTTTTTCAATATTTGTTTTTGATAAAAGTATGTTACTGTACTTACCTTAATTTTGGTTGCAGGGCCGAGACTCAGCTCCTGGCCCCGGGATCTGAATAAACTTACAGTTTGCAGGGGAAAAAAAAATTCCCTTTTTTCCCCAAAGCATGAGGATTTCTTAGGGTAAAAACCCTGGGCTTACACTTGAAATCACCTTTATGCATTAACCCAAAAGGAGCAAGGGAAACATCCTTTGCTGTCTTGAAGCCTGGTGCACTTTTTCTTGCTGACTGATATAAGTTCGTTGGCATTTTCTTCCAGAAAACACTTGTCTCCGGGGCATTAAACACTTGATGTGGCCCCATAGCCACCCTTTGTAGGACCTTCACTGACTCAATGGTTTTAAACCCCCCGCGGGCGACCGCTCGCTCAAAATTTTTTTTCCCCCCGCCCAACCGTAATATCATCTTTACGTGTGTGGATAATGTGTCGCAAATCTTTAAAACGTGCAATACCCGTAACGGCAAAAATAATCTTGTGCTAAAAAAAGACGTTCTACTGTATTTCATATAGTTGTATTTGCGATTTCTGGGCTCATTTGATAGAATGGAAGATATATTAAAATATAGAGATGATTTTGATTGGTTTTAGTACTGCAAATGGCTTGAAACTGAGCCCCAAAAAAAGAGGAAAGTTAAATTTTTTTTCCTATGTTCAAGAGTAAAAAAATGACCTCACACGGCCCAATTTTGCGCCAGCTGGGGGGTCTAATGTACGTTCACGAATGTGGTGATATTATTTGTACAATTATTACAATATTGCATAACATAAATCTTCCATTTTTTGGGTTTTAATAAAAATTCATTTGAATAAAAATCAAAATGGAATTCATTTTAAAGACTGAAAACGTAGCTAATGAACAGAGGAAATGTTAGTTTTGTGCCAGGGGAAAGCCTGCATTGTTTATTATGCACCCATTTTGAAATTGGAATATTTTGAACTTTGGGGTTAAATTGGCTAAATTACCAATTTCCAATCACTTTATTTTGTAGTTGCAACAGTTGACTGGGGGGATTTCTTGTGCTCAATCGGGGAAAAATAGGGAAATAATACTAGTGAAATAGCTAAGAGTTTGGCCCACTGGGAAAAATGTAATTGGCCTAAATTGGGAGTCAGTCGGCAAACCCCCGATGCGTAAATATCGCTGAAAATCAAAATTCCGGGGAGAATAATTTTTCAATTTTTAAACAAATTTGGATTTTTTTTTTTATTACCTTTTTTAAAAAAAATTCTCTTTCCATTTCATAAGGAAAATAATATTTTTTTTTTTTTTAAAATTTTTGGACACTTTGTGCACCCCCCTTTCCAAAAAAAGGCCCAGGGCCCTGAAAGGGGTAATGACCTTTCCACTGTTCTTCCTGCTTGCCTTTAATGACCTTACTTCTTTTCTTCCCTTCTTTCCTTTTTTAAAGACCTTTTTTCCTCTGTTCATCCTTCTTGCCATTAATGACTTTACCACTGTTCTTCATGCTTTCCTTTAATGATCTTACCACTGTTCTTCCTGTTCCCTTTAAACCCCTTTGGGGGTAAAGGGCCCTTTCTCGGGAAAAGTGTTCCTAGGGCAAAAATTTTTTTGGAAATTTTTTTTAAAAATGATAGAGAATCTTTCCATCATAACACCCCCAAAATTATAAATTTGATAAAAACCCAAAAAAATTTTTTTTTTTAATTTTTATCTATGATACTGACGCATCGGCATTTCCCCCACTTCGAGCCCTATTTTCAAAATTCCAGTTTCACTCCTAAAATTATAGCTTTTTGCAAAACTACATTTTTCATCGAATGAGTAGACGAAACTCCCTATTTACCAATTTCATCTCCCCAAAATAGTGGCAAAAAAATGGAATTTTCCAATTTCCACAAATTTCAAATGATGCCAATTTAAAAAAGGGGTCCAGAGTAAAAAAGGCAGACATTCCGGGCATAAAAAAACATGTTCTCTTTTCATTAGCCACGCCTACGGGCCCCTTTGTTCCATTACTTTTGTTTCCATTTTGAATTTTTATTCTCAAAAAAATAGAAGATTTACTGTTATGTATACAACTCATTATTGAAAAAATGGTATAAATAATTGAATTGTGCATGAATATAAGACTCCCCAGTTGATGTGTATTGACGATGGGGTGATTTTTTACTTTGAACATTGTAAAAAATTAACATTTTCGCTATTTTGAGCTAAAATTTCAAGGTACTTGTCATTGTCATACCATTCAAAATCATCTCTATTTCTGTAATATATCTTCCATTCATCAAATGAGACCCAAAAAAACGGGAAAACATCAATAAATACCATACGAAAAACGATTCTTGGTTTTAATAAAAAAATGTCAAGTTTTTTTTTACTGCACACGACCACAGACCCATTTTTTTCCCATGTATGCCTACCAGACGTTTTCGTTAAATTGAGGCCGCTAGAATTTCCGGGGTTAGTACGGCACCAACCCCTACTGAAAAAGGATAGACGGGACCACCCCCCAAAGGGGTTTAAACCTTTCCTGTTCTTCCTGCTTGCCCTTTTAAAATTTTTAGGGTCGGGCACATACATTAACTGAGAGGGCGATCACGACTTGTAGCGAAATTCTAGCGCCTCAAAAGAGCGGAGACAGATGGTAGGGCCCATGTGATAGAATGGGTCTATGTGGTGTGTGCAGTAGAAAAACTTACCCCCCCTTGCATTTTGTGGTAATTCAGTGGCCCTTTTTCACCAAAGCCAAACGGTAAGGAATACCTACTCTCCGGCAGTGTGGGGGGGGGAAGGGGAAGGCAGGGGGGTGGTGGGGAAGGGGTCGTGGGTTTGTGTAAACAGCAGGTGGCTGACTGGCTGACCAGCTGGCTGACTCTGTCTGTCTCCATAAATAAATTATTAGTGATAAGACACTCATTTTTACACCATCCTTCAATTATTATTATTTTTTCTCCCCTGATTAGGTAATTTACACTATGTATAATTGTATTTATTTTACCTGTGAGACAGACAGAGCCAGCTGCCCAGCCAGCAGTTAGTGTAGTATACAAGGAGTGTATATATCCAAAATGTGGCTTATTTTTCTCACAGGCCATAAAAGTTACTTAAAAAAATAAAATGTTAAAAAATAAAAAAAAAAAACTATTACGGGTGACCGGCAGTGGGGATGTTGCCGAAAGGCCACTTTGTCAATTTCCCTCCATATCTTCGTAAGTATTGATCGAAAATTATTTTTTAGCCTAAAAAACTAAAAAAAACTATAAATTTCATAAAAATTTTTTTTTTTTTTCTGAATATTTTTCGACCCTGAGAACTAGTTTGGAGGGGCCTCGACCCTGAAAGGGGTTTAATGCCCTTTACCACTGTTCTTCCTGCTTGTTTTTAATGACCTTACTTCTGTTCTTCCTTTTTGCCTTTAATGACCTTACCTCTGTTCTTCCTTCTAATGGGTCAACGTATAAACAACAAGTTTACTAAAGTGTGTGTGTGCTGTCCCCTTGTACATGAATATAAATACTAAAGATTAAAAATTTAAAACAAAATGCAACATCGGGGCATTTTTATTTTAGATATTTGAACCCGTGGGTTTATCAATACAGGACATATGTAAATATATAAAAGATGGTAATCAGTCCCTGAACCTTGGCATTGATGAAGATCACTGTAGTATTTATGACTATTGGGGAAAATCCAAGGTTGAGGGACTGATTACCCATCTTTGTATATGTTCTACATCACGTTAGGTCCTTGTGTTGATGCCACTGGTGGGAAAAACTACAGATCCCAGATGTTTCAAGTGTCACCTTGTAGCAATTCCCCATGCTAGTCTGTCACCTTTTGCACCCCCAGCATGCTAGTCATGTCACCTTGCAGCAACTTCTCCAGCATGCTAGTCATTACCTTCAGCAACCCCCACATGCTAGTCATTTACCTTGCAACAACCTATCCAGCGCTAGTCAGTCCCTTTAGCAAAACCCCTTCAGCATGCTAGTCATGTCACCTTGAGCAACCCTCCAGCATGCTAGTCATGTCACCTTGTAGCACCCCCCCAGCATGCTAGTCATGTCACCCTTTTAGCAACTTCCAGCATGCTTTTTTAAATTAATTATTCCCTTTTACCACTTCCATCTCACCTTCCCCCTTTTCCCAACCTCCCCTGCTTTCATCTCTGCCCTTTTCCCCTCCTTCCTCCATACTTTCATTATCTCTACCTTCCTTCCATCTTTACCATACCTCTCCCTTTCCCCACTTTCATCTATAACTTTCCTGGTGAGCAATCTTCCCCCAACCCCCTTCCCCTTTGTGTTTTAAAGGTTCCAATTGTTTAAAGCTGCACTGTTACTTCAGCTCATTTTAAAGCCTTTTTAAAAAGAAAGGGAACAGGATAAAGTTGGAGCCTATGTGGGCCAGTACATTTGGGCAAAACTATATCATTGATATTGTAATGCTGTACGAACATGTTCCAGACTTGTCATCCTAGGAATAAATTATCTCAGATGAAGTGATCTTATGGAGTAGGTTACAGCCAGAGTCTAGTTTCTGTTGGCTGCTTGTCTTTTTGTGTAGAAGCTGTCCTCTCAATGTCTTGTGTTGTAGCAGCTGTCTTCTCGCTATCCATCTTGTGTAGAGGCTGTCTTCTCACTGTTCTGTGGTGTAGTAGCTGTTTTCACTGTCCACAAAGTGGATCCAAGTGTGGTCTCAACATAGGTCTTGTACATTACAAACCCTTTCATAACGCCACAAAAATTATGAAATTTGATCGAAAACTAACGGAATTATGCTTTCGCGGTTAGCGGTAGCCATGACACTTACGCATCAGCGATTTCCCCCACTTTGAGCCCTATTTTCGGCAAATTTCCCAATGTTTCAGTCAACTAAAATTATACCTATTTCGCTAGAACTCCATTTCTTCTATCGATTGAGTACAAGAAACCGCCTATTTACCAATTACAACTACCAAAATAGTGTTTCGAAAATGGCAATTTGGACAATTTCACACAAATTTCAAACGATGCCAATTTCAAAATAGGGTCCAGTATAAACAAGGCAGACATTCCTGGCACTAAAATAACGCCTTTATGTTCATTAGTCACGCTTTCCAGGCCCCTCTTACATTACTTTTGCTTTTCATTTTGAATTTTTATTCTCACAAAAAATAGAAGATTTACTGTTATGTATACAACTGCATCATTGTAAAAATGGTATAAATAATAATAGAGCAATGTGCATGAATATTAGACTCGCCAGTTGATGTGTATTGGATGCATGGTGTGATTTGTTTACTCTTGAACATCACAAAATTGAACATTTCGCTACTTTGAGCTCAATTTCAAGGTACTTGTCGTTGTCAAACCAATAAAAATCATCTCTATTTCTGTAATACATCTTCCAATCTATCAAATGAGACCAAGAAAATGAGAATAAACCAACGGGCTTTCCTTGCGGCCTTTCTTTACCTTCCCTTTTTGCAGATGGACCCCCCTTTTAATCCTGACTCGTTGACTTTTTGACAGAAACCGACACTACAAAACTCTGAAGATTATACCTCTAGCACCTCCCTCAGTCCCTTCACATCGATTTTTTCACCTTCTATCCCCAAACCCCCGCCTGTGCACTCCATACCCTACTAATTCCATCTCCCTCTTACAACCCTTTTCCCCCTGCATCCTTCAAAAACCTGGCGCTGATAACCCCTGTGGTTTAGCGTTTTATTTGATTGTAATAATAATAAAAATTTAAACCCCCTGGGGTTTTAGTTTTTTGATTATAATAATAATAATAATAAATTGACCCCCTTGGGGACATTCCGAAAATTGATACACCTCACCCCCTAGTTCTTGTACCCAACTTTGGTTACGCCGTATTCTAGCAAGCACAAAGATATTGTTTTTTTTTGGGGTCCCTGGTCATGTTGATGTAAGGGCAATGAAAGGCAGACACTGCTGCGCGGTACGTACAAACCCTTCCTGTTTCATAAAGTGTTCCTTTCACAGACTATTTTGCGGTCATTGCACCCCCCCACGCGTTGGCAACAACGCTATCTGACCCGCAAATAACCTTTTTTCTATTAAACCGAGTATAGGTTTTGGCCTTTTCACCAAGTCAAGGTTGGGAGACTCACCTCCGTCTTCGCATCGGCCACACTTTTCTTACTCACGGGTATCTCATGGAGAGGCCTGCCCCCCTCTGTGACATTGTCAGGTTCCCGTGTCTGTTCGACATATTCTGTTTGGGCTGCCCATTTTCAATGAGACGCAGAATTTGCCTCCAACAGCGTCTTTGCTCTATGGCCCTTTCTTTACCTTCCCCCTTTTTGCTGATGGACCCTCCTTTTAAACCTGACCCCTTTGTTGACTTTTTTACAGAAACTGACTTTTTACAAAAACCCCCCTTAAGGGGGGGTCCCTTTATGAGGTAAAAAGGTATCGGTCTGAGGGAAATTTGGGCCTTTGGTCTTTTCCTCAGACCCAACCCCTTTTCCCCCAATCCCCCCCCTTTTTTCCCTCTTCCCCATCCTCCCTTTCCCTTTTTCCCCTCCTCCTCATCCCTCCCTTATTTCCTTCCCATTTTTACCCTGGGGGCTTTTCACAGGCATTCTAGTTCCCAGGTAGGGGGGGGGACCGGTCCATTCCCATTCGGGGCTTTGGGGGTGGTGTAGTTTGCCGGGGAAACTGGGTTCCCGGGATGTCCAACCCTCCGGTCCCCGGGGGTGGGGATTTTCGGGCGGGGTTTCCCGGAGGCCACCTTTGTTCCGGGGGGGCCGAAGGGGGATGCTTTGTGGCGGATATCCGCCCCTCTCTTGTCTGCCGAGGGGGCTCGGTGAATGTGAGGGTTGCTATCCCAGATTGCTGGTTTACTGGTATGAAGGGTAGGGTATGGCACGGGTTCCATGCAGCATCTGCACTACTTGGGTGTTGGGGCCCTCGGGGCGGGGGGGGGTTTTACGCCTTTCATTCCTCCTAGAGCATTCCTCCACGCCCCCCCTTTTTTTATTCTTTTTTTTTTTTTTTTTTACTTTTTTTTTTTAAAAAAAAAAAGAAAGAATAACCTAACCATGGATCCCCTAATCCGTGACTTCCCCCCGGGCCCCTTGATACTGCACCAGTTCTGACCCTCCCTTTGTTAATGGATAACTCTTCGGACAACCCTAAACTGTACCAAGAGGTGCCAGTTCGTCCCCGCTTCAGGTCCCAAGGACCCGACTGGCCCTTTTTATACATCTGACCTTTCCCTTCTCTGACCTTGATTCCGGTTTTCCCCCGACGGTGCGGCAATTTTCAAATCGCCGCCCGCCCCCATCGGACCACCCCCTTCCCCCCCCCAAATGACCAAGACCCCACATGACGATTGACACTTTCTTCTCGTTTATCTCAGAAACGAAAGCCCGGCCCCGCACTCCCTTAAACTCTGTTTCAAACTACTCAATGGACAAAATTTTTTACTTTCAAACGACTTCTCCTAATACCTACCGACCATAGTATTGGTAGGTCGCTACACCATGTTGGGAAAACATTCATTTCACGCTCTCAAAGCGGCCCCCATATCACAGTCCCGAATGCGGCCGCTCCCATCTTTTCTTATCACAACCATAGATACTGCTCCTGTTACTATTGACAAGCACCATTCCCCCCAATTCTTGTGGTTCTGTCATTTTTCCCCCACACCATTGTCCAAGAAATTTGACTTGGGGATGACATTTTGAGCACTTGAGTTCCAAGAACTCCCCATCCTTAAAGTTGACACTTTTGTCCTCCCCGCCAATAGGAAGCGTTATCCTTTTCAATATACCGTTTAACGTTTTACTGCCGAGAACTTCCACCTTCGGTCTACATTTCAGGGCAACGAAAGTTCGAAAGGTGACCCCACACCGCAGCAGGGAGAAACTTCTGGCATTTTGGTCATCCCGCAAAAAATTGCAGGTCCCTGGCCGAATGCCCAGTCTGTGGGGCTGAACCCTGCCGTTTTGTACTCTACCTCCCTCTTTTCCACCCCCTTCTATTACTTGACGATTTTAACGCCAAACCCCTTTTCTGGGGGGGGCGCATGTGACTCGTGGGGTTAGTTGGGGGATTTCTTTCTTCTCTTCCCCCCCATGTTTTAAAAGGGTAC